>BMAW01084412.1:95434-186941 GCA_019974015.1 Nephila pilipes | reverse complement strand
ATAACTTTTTGTTTACCACTGATTGAGTTTCTAAGGCAATGTTGGTGTTATGAATATATGCTGGTAATCCTATATTATTCTTCAAAATATTTTCTCATAAGAAAGTTTTCTATTTTAAATGCCATTCAGTAGTTTGTATCTTACTGAGACATAATCATTTGCGAAGAGTGTTTCACAATTTTTGTTAAAAAAAAAATAAAAAACTAACCATTTGATGCTATAGTTATGAGTAAAGTTACGATTAGGTTAAGTTTGGAATAAAGCCAGAAATTCTTTGAAATGCATTATTATAATATTTCATTTCGTCTGACTCTGAGTTGATATGTAAGTAATGTATATTTTGTAAGAATAGAAATTAGAAAAATCTCTCGCTAATGTTTGTATTCGTTTTCATTTTCTGTTACCCTTAACGTTAGTAGTTTAAATTTCCACGATGTTTATAACAATTTTATTTAAATTTTAGACGTTAAAAGATCGTAATTTTTTTCCTAAAGCTTCTATCAAAATGTATGGTGCATTTTGTTTCAGAAAACTTCATGATTCATTAAAATATCTGCGAGTTATAAATTTTTAAGAAATTCTAAGTATTTTCATTGTGAATGATTTTTTGCAAATCCTCGCAATTTATGAGGAGGTATCGTACAGTTTTAATCATTACTGAGAAATAACCCCTATAATAGCAATCGTAAAGATATCCCCTGTCCTTTGTAAAATAGAGTAGATATAATATTTTAATAACTATATACTTATTTGGCTATTTTAATTCCTTTCACTAACACGAGATCTAGGAGGTACTATATATATATAGTATATATATATATATATATACTGGTGTAAGCAATTAAGAGAATTTTCATATTTTATCTACGATCTCCAGAACTACTGGATAGATTTTAATAAAATTTGGTGTGAACTTAGGTTGATATAATACAAACAAAATACACATTCAACAGTTATAATAGACACACATGTTTATGCGTAACAATCAGGGGAGTCTGAAGGTCTGAAACAGGGGTTGCAGAATACACAGAAGAAACGGGTTAATAAGGGGGTATGATCCCCTCTTACAGCCATACACGCCTTTCAGCGTGATGCCATACTGGAAATAAGGCAGTTTATTAGTGCCTGAGGCAAATGGTCCCACTCATTCGCCAACGCTGTTTTCAGTTCCTGGATGGTTCTAGGAAGTGGGTTGCGAGTTACAATTACCCTCTCCAGAGCGTCAAAGACCTGCTCTATAGGATTGATGTCTGGAGACCTGGCCAATATATCCGGCGAATATCCTCACTTTCCAGAAATTCGTCGACCAGAACTCGCGTTGTCATCCAATAAAAGAAAAATCAGGACCAATTAAACTCCTGAAAGTGTGGATATAAGGCTCCAAGACCTCTTTCCTATACTTCTCAAGAGTCGTAGTGCCTCTTTTGAAGACATGGAGGTGTGTGCTGCCATCCAAAATGATACCTTCCCAGATCATTACACTGTCATAATTGTCGATTTCGTGGACATTGGAGAGTAGTTAGTGGATCCCTGGCACTCTCCATATCGTACTTATATCTGTATTATATATATATATATATATATATGTGTGTGTGTGTGTGTGTGTGTGTAGTAGAGAGAGAATTACAAAAAATCAGAAAAGGAAAACATAAACATAGCATCATCAAAAAATTCGAAAAATTTCCTCGTTAATGTTTTCAAGATGCAAAAGTGGAGAATAATATATTTAGAAGGAAAGACCTTATTTTCCCCATCAACACATTATATATTAACAAATGTTTATATCAATAGAAAAAAATCCAAAAATTTAAATCCAAAAATAAAATTAAAAGAAGTAATTACCAACAGTTAATGCAGATAAAAGAAAAAAATCCTAAGAAAATCCTAACTAAAAATACTAAACTAAAAATCCTAAAAAAAAAAAGTAAGATTTCCCAAACGCAACTTTCTCCGTGTATTAATAATTTGTTCGATAACACAAAAGAATGCAAATGAATTTATAAATTTACATAACATAAATAAACTAAATTCAGATAAGTTATTTTCTCTCTTTAAAAAGGCATTCATTGTTTGTTTCAAGACATAAAAATACTTGAAAAAGTTATTACAAATGAGTTAAATGTATGATTGGAACTAATACCAACAAATTTTTGCTCATTTATTCAAATTTCCAGCGTTGCCTAAAATGGACCCCTTAATCTCTAAAATATATTTTTTAAATTTTACTAGGATGGAAATACTAAAAAACGGAAAAATTCAATCAAAAATTAAAGGAAAACACTACTACTAAGAAAATTTTAAACATACTAACTTAATAAATTGAATATATATATATATATACCCAACTTTTTTTATACTGTAGATTAGTTCCTTTGAAAACTGTGCAAAAAAATTCGTGTAAAAAATATATGCGACAAATGGTAAATTTGTGGATATGTTTCACAATTTTAAAAAATCATACAAAAAAGTGATAATGAATTGTATGTTACCTAATTAAAAAACTAAAACAATTCATTTTTATTGCAAAAGAAATGAAATTACTGTACAGTCAAAATTTGGTCTATAGGTACATAAAACATATAAAAATTGAAAATGAAATTATGAATAAAGCTACTAACCAGCATCCATTCACCCCTACTTGATGACAAACATGCACATTATTATGAACTATATCATAAATGCTATCATCATAAGTTTCATATATGTCTACCACAACTGTCGTCTTTGATTCAAATGAAGAATTTCATTCGTTATTAACCGCCACTGTAGAGTTTTTTTTTGTGTGGTTACGAAGTCTTTAATTATGGGCTATATTTTTTTTTTGTTTCTCAAATTGCTCAAATAATTCTTGATATCCTGTTCCTCAAAACTTAAGAATAAGTTGAAATTTTAATGCACGCTCTATTTAGGATCATGAGAAAGAAAATGTTGTTCCATACTTCTAGCCAATTTCAAGCCCTTGCGAATTAAATCAGCTGTTAATAGCTGAATTTCACCTTCGACTTTGTCATAATCGACTTCTTTATTACCATAAACTGCCATAAAATGAATCATATCGTCCTCATCCAAAGGGTGTTCTAACCTCATTTCTTTGATGTCAACCGTTTGCATGTTAAATCCCTCACCACCAATTGCATTTGATAGATTTATAATTTCAGAATACATTGTTGATTTTTGTATTGCGGAACTTGTACATTTAACTTCTGCTGGTAATTTTTTCCCCAAAAAGCATTTAAGCCTGAAGAACGAAATGCTGCGTTCAAGTTAAAGTTCAATAGAAAGATGGAAAAAAAAATAATTCTAAAATTCAGGTATTCGACGTAACTCCGGAATACAAAGTAAAAAAACCATAAAGGAGACCAATTCACTCACACATGTGTGGGCATAAATCTGCCGTCTTATGATTACACTGTCAAAATTAGAATAAAAAAATATTTTTGGGATTCGTGCTAGAACAAAAGATTCGTGTAAAAAAGTATTTCGGTGAATCGTATTATTTCAAAATCGTGTAAAAAGCTGGGTACATATATACTTATATACATATTTATGTAATTGTATATATATATATATATATATATATATATGTTTGTGTGTGTATGTATATATGTAATGTTCTCACTTAAAACTGATTTAATTTTCTAAGTTTTTCCATTCTCTAACATAAAAGTAAAGATAACATTCCTATTTTCTGATCCAATTCCAATTTATCTTTTAATTTTGTAGGTCCCGCGCTCATTAAACCGATTGAATCAGCTTTGTCATAGTCATAAATTTGTCGGAAATAATCCCTATTAGACTGATAGATGTCATATTAATCAATCAGAAACCCTTCATCTTGTACAGTGTGAGCACCACGTAATTTAGAAAGATTACTAGAAAATTCCCATTATAAATTATCCTGCATGGGAAAAAAAATGATCACTTCTGCGTCCTTCTTATGTAATTGAAACGGAGGAGCTGTTACTTTTGCCTTATATTTTAACGATGGATATCTATTGCCCCATTCTCTTTCAGCAGAAATGATTAAGTAATCTTAATTGCAGGATGAATTTGATATTCATCTCTTCTACTTAGTCGTTAATCTTTAAACTCCTTACACACACACACACACACACACACACACACACACACACACACACACACACACACACACACACACACACACACACACACACACACACACACACACACACACACACACACACACACACACACACACACACACACAAACACACACATACATTAACACTATTATGATAGTATATATATATATATATATTTATAAATATATAAAGAGAAAAAAGAAATATTCTTTGAATGATACAAAGACTCAATGTGGATTCCTTTAAAATAATACGTTCTAGACAGTGAATTTTCTCTTATGACAATGGCTCAAAGGGAATAAACTGCTTTGCTCAGAAGCTGTACCTGTTCATATACCTCAAAATTTCCGATCGATCAAATGAATGATGGGTAAGCATAACTCTTCGTGATTCTCGAACCAAAAAAACATATGACCTTTTATAGCTACTGAAATGAGATCTAATTATTTTTTGAAAACACATCCAGAAATGTTTCGAAAAGTTCAATAAATGTAACTGGATAGAATAAAAATCCTATGTATAATATAAATGGTTAGTGGATTCAGTAGAGATAAAAAATTGTTCTCCTCTGAGGATTGGAATTTTTTAATGTAACTTTTGCCATATAAGATATTGGCATTAAATGTAAATGAAATAAAAAATTGTGAACTTTTTACATTGAAATATTAACGATATAACTAGAATTACCTTCACAAACAATAGATTAGAAATATCTTATAAACCTTTTAGAAATAATCATCATTCTAAAATTTGAATTTAGTTGAATTAATACATACGTTTATATGTAAACACACTGAATCGTAAACTAAAATAATGTCCATACGTAATGCGTATATAAGTTGATAATACAGTCAAGTTATACAAAAAAAAATTAATCTGAAAAATTAAAATTCAGTTATAAAAAACTAGTAAATTAAATCATACAATTATTTTTAAAAATAGATGTTAAATAACACAAGATTACATAAAATATATGAGCTATTTAAATGTAACATACATTATGGAGTATGTTAAGTCATAAATTAGAGTATACTATCATAACTCTTAAAAAATATTGGACTAGAGATGAATAAGGTACTCCAGGTAACCTAGAGTTTTTGGTATCGGATCACGACCTGCGTTGTTTCCATCGAGTCTTTTATTCGAGTCCTGATACGTCACTAATGACGCTCCATAGAGAGGAAGCTGATGCACATTTAACCTTTGAAACTTAAGACCTTCCATCGTGTGCGTTGTGGTGTTTTAGAGCGGTGGCAGGTGGTATTTCATATGTCTTCTCTCGTTGTGAGACTGAGTTCAAAACTATTCGCCCATCACAATGAGAGCTACTGTTTATCTTCCTAAATGCAACATTGATGAATTCTAATCAATCAAATACTTCTTTTTGTGTTAAAATGACTTATCCTTAAAGAAAACTGAAAACTGTCTTTATTTCATATAATATATAGTTTCGAATATGATTTATCATGTTAAAAGAGATCAGTAATTTATAATGTGCTTGACATTTTATTATTGACTCTATAAATTATTAGCAGTATTAGTGTTTCTCTTATATTTCTACGGATTCATATATTAGTTTAAGTGAATTTATCAATTATCATCTTTGTTGTTATACAGTTTTGACGATTTCAAAAAAAAACTATATTTGTAACATGATTCAATTAGATTAGTAATATCATGTCCATGATATGAATACTTAGTCGAATTAAGATAAGGCGTTTTTATGCCGTTCTAATTATTAAGTAGCCGTTATATATTCTTTTCATATAAGAAAATATATGTTTATGTTATATAAAAAGGACAAAAGTAGGAGACTTGGCCTGACTTCTAATTAGATTATGGTGGGAAATATGACAATGCGAACACATTCGCTTGTCATCAGATTACGACAAATTGAACCTTTTCTTATCAGTTAACGAAGACTTCACAATAAGACAGTATGAACTTTAAAAAATACTTTTGTATATCCTAGAATGATTGAAAATCTTATTTCATACACACACCAAAAAAAAAAAAAAAATCTGAGCTGTATAATAATTACGAAAGATAATTGAAAACAAAATAAGGAGTTTTAAATAAGGTATTAGTATTCTTTCTAGTATGTCGATACCTATTAAAAATATAAACTGGTAGAAAAAGTACATCTGTTTCTTATTTATATTGTAGTATCCTTTATTATAACTTGATTATTTAAGTAGTAAACGATGGCTTTAAACGAATAGGATTAAAATGCAGCTGATTATTAAAATCTACTGGATTTAATCGAATTTGCTGGTCTGAAAATAAAAAAAATGAGTGTAGCTGCCATTATTAAGAATATTCTGATTAAACAAAAAAAGTCACACACCGAAAACTTTGCAACAACTGTCTAAAAAATTAAATATTTTTTCCAATTTCAAAAATGAATTTTCCTTCTGTAAAATATATTATGTATGAATTCATCTACTCAACATTTTCGCTCCTTACACATACAATATATATATATATATATATATATATATATATATATACTATAATCAACATTCAAGATTTCTCGATCTGTTATACACAACTCAAAGAAAAGAAAATTTTAGGTATTGTTCCAAATTCTGATTACCTCAAAAACTCCTTTAAAATTATTTTACTATTTAGAATGATGATATCTGGAGAGCAAATGACTTGTGAGTCAACAAAAGGCTTTAATTTTTACCCGAAGTATCTGAGATATCTCATGTTTCAATTTTTATATTTATTAATTATATGTGTTTCATTAAATTGAACTACATGTACATAATACGTTACATCTGTAGTGATTAGTGCTAACTTGTTTTACTCTAGTCAGCTTCATAGATTATTGAACTGCAGCATGATTATAGGTTCCATCTTGCTGAATTCTCAAATGAAGGCTTTCGAAACATTAAGAAATAGTGGGAAAGTTGTATAACTCTAGAGTTTTTCTATATAAAGCTTTTAGAATAAGAGCAAAGAAAAATAATTTTATATCTCGGTTATTTTTAATAATAACTTGAGCTTCTACGGTACTCCTAGTAAAATAATTAAGTCTGGCAATATTGTGAGTTACTTCAATCCACGACTGAAATGGAACAAATCAACATTAATGCCAGTAATTTTATAAGATTATGTACATAAAAAATAATTTAATATAGGATAAGTTTCATCCGTATGTCTCTGTATTATGCTTTTAATAATTAAAACGTTACAATACTAAGGATAATAATCAAAAAATTCTTATGATACTGTAGTAGTCTTCAATCTACGGTTTACTGTAATTACCAAGTGCCAACATTAATTGCTGCAATTTAGAACACACATACACATTATGTATAAAATTTTATTTAATACGCATGTTAAATTTTGTACAGATACCCCAGATATTAACCTCAGTAATAATTAAAATCTTAATATATCATCATCAAATGATATAAAAAAAAGGAATTTCTCTTCTTTTAATGATTCTTTTTTCCTTTGAGATTAAAATGCATTTCAAGCATTGTTATGTTGGATTTACAGTACTTTTTACACTTTTAACCAAGCAGCACAAAAGCAAAGTTAGAACGAATCATACTTACACTTTAATTTTAAATTTCTTTAAGAGAGAGAGATCGTTCATTCTTGCTAGGAGGACAAAGAACGAAAAAGTCTAGAAAACGTTCCTGGGGTGAACTAAAAAATGAGTTAAATTCAAAGTCGATGCCCCAGGAGAGAAATTCCATGAATACGTCCTGAGCTATGGAAAACCTTTTAAATTAGTTTTCGCTTAATAATTATCTTCTAAACAGGGAGAAGAGAGTTCTGTCCGCTCATTTTGTGACCAGCTCTCAATGATATTTAAAAAGAAAAGTGAGAGAGGAATAGAAATAAATAGCCAGCAATCTTCTGAATGACTTTAATCAAAGAACTCTTCAGCATATTTTCTTATAAAAAAAGTGCTTCTTTTGATCCGTAGTCCATTTTTCATTAAAAAACGTGCAATTTTTTGAAGTATCTTGTGCATTTTTATAGCTCCTGAGGACATATCAAGCTTATCTGGCTGTTAATATAATGATAAACAGGATCGAATACTCACTATTCGAAGAATTTTGAATAGTAATGATTTCATAAAAAATGAGAAATGGGATCAATAATTTGGCTGTTTAGCTTTTCATCAAAAAATAACAAGAAGCTTATGCTAATTACCATAAGATATTTCACTTTGAAATATGATTTTATTAATATTTTAAAATTTATTTTCACAATGTTCACTTATATGTTTTTAAATGTACTTTTAAATGGTTTAAACTGAATCTTGACTATAATGATTGGAATATGTGCGTTTGATGGTTTCGCTAAGATATTAAATTAAAAACACTAATTTATTAAAAAAAAACAAGTATAATCCAAATTTTGATATAAAAATTAAATGTATGCGAATAATTTGAAAAATAATTATATTCTCAAACTATTATTTTTTTATCTTTATATCATGAATAAATAGAAAACTCTTCAGAATTTGCAAAAGCTGATTTTTACATAAGATTTTCTAGTTCATCACGGCTTCACATGATCACAAGGTTGATTTATTTACATTTACTTATTCATTCATTAACACGTTAAAGATAATTTGAAAAAAATTTTTGTTGAAATATATTTATCTAAAAGTGTAAATATAATGTCCTATAATCAGTAAAATATTTTAAGATACTTATCGATAGATTTAGACATTTTCCAATGGTTGATTATAAATCGCAGTCTACACATAAAATATAGAAATAAATATTATAATGGAATTCATGCTTATATTAATCCTCCTATCCATAATTTACCATCCTTAGAATATCTGAACTTATGTAAGGTGATTATGTTATTACAATAATATTTAAATGTTAGTTACTATTTTTCCCCAGGAGACTTGATTTATGCAAATTAACAGTATTATTTAGTTATATTTACTGTTGAAGTCTTATAATTTATTTAGTACTTTAGTTATTTTTCTAACATGTAACAGTTTTATACCTAAATATCATATATTTTAAACCTTATCTTAACTCCTCCATGTGATTCCGTTAAAATAAATAATAGTATTTTTTTTTCTCACAAAATAGTAATTACAACTTTCGAAGCTGCAAACAGAAATTAGTATTTGAACTCTATATTTAAATCTGATATAGAGTCTTATATTTTCTTTTGGCTAACTGCACACGAACATATATTATTTCATCACATAAGTAACGGGATCTCAAAAATTAATATTCATATGCAACAATGAATAAAGCGGACGAGTGAAGAAGTTAAACAAACTTAGGATAGATTACAATTTAAGTTTAATGCTTACCTCTTCGTTGAACTTTTACTTGAAATTCTATGTAAACCGTGGATAACATAATTATGTTTGATATTATATATATATTATACATAAAATATGGTCTTGACATTGAGGTATTTGATGAATTTAGGTCATGTTGTCAAAGAAAATTTATATTTGAATTTAAAGTGGATAGGGAAATTAACAAAGATCTAAAACTTGATAAGATGATTTGTGGGATTTTGTTATCGTTTATAGATATGTTCCTGCAAAGCAATTATTTGTAAATTTTACTATCATAAATTATTGAGTGATAGCATGTAATGATAATAATGCTTTCCAGTATCCAAATATAGTAACAGAAAGAAATAATCGTCTTTTGGTATCTATCAAGAAGGTGGGTTTATACCTACAAACATTAAATGTCCATACATATTTTTAACGCCACAATTCACAAAATCTGTAAAAAATCGAAGTATAGAATGGATATAACACCTATATCACTAGGAAATCTTGCAATCATTCTTTTCAAAATATTAAATATGTTTATAATAGTCTTAAAATATCTTAAAAAATAGTTTTGAAATTGTCAAATATGAAGGAACAAGAGGTATTCTCTATACATGGATATACTTTTGAAGACCTTTTAACTCAATAGATATCTTCACAATTTAATTGTCTTTGCAATTTTTAAATACATCATTTTAATCAAACACAAAATCATGGGAAAATTCAATATCTCGTTAAACTGTTTACAAGAGAATTTTTATAGTTTTGCTCGAAATCTCTATAAACAAATTTCAGGGTCTCCTCAGAGAGGTCTAGCTAGTAATTGTCTGGCAAAATATTTTATTTACATTTCCATGAAGTAAACAGATTGACCAATGATTTTACTTTTTTTCGTTATAGATACTATTTTGGTAAACTGAGGAGGTTAAACCAAATATTTCACTTTACCCTAACTACCTCAAATATTAAAAACTAATTATTCATACAGTAGAATTTTTTAGATCTCGATTTGCAAATAGTTGACAGTAGACTTATTAGTAATATTTTTGATAAAAGAGATTCAGAATTCCATGTAATTAAAAACCTTTGAACAGTAATCTACACAGATCATTTATAGGATATTTTATTGGGCTTTTTATTCGTATCAAACAAATTAACTACACACATAAAATAGACAAATTTAATAACATTAAAAATTCTTCAACAACCTGTTTGGACTCATGATTCAATATCAATGGATTTTAAATGCTTATATCATACATCACGATATATTAACATCTTTGCGAATTCCGTGATCCATCTTCAAACTCCACCACAACAATAGGTCCACAACAAAGTCGGCTGTTATAGTCTAGCCGTGAAGAATTTATTTATTTACATTTACATAAGCTTACATTTTTACTCACTCTCTGCTACCGTTATAACTTCTTAACATACCAATCCTTACACAACCAAGTTTGCATCCTTTACATTTTATTACCTAATCAAAACAATGATTTAAATCTTTTTCAATTTATATGTGATGATGTGTTATATTTTTTTTCATTTTGAGTATGTGATATATAGTCTGGACTGTAAAGAAAATCTGTCTACTACTCAAGCATATCTTGAATCTTCATCTTTGAATGGTAGTAATTTTTATATTTTGACGTTAATATTTTAGAATTGATAGATTTATTTGTAAATTTTAGTCGTTAAATTTTTGCATTTTAATCATTGAACTTTTTGTAATTTGGAGCATTCTCAATTCAGCCTACAAGGAATTATGCAGATTTTATTGTAGATTTTATCGCTGAATTGTTTTGCTATCTTTTAATCACATGAACTCTTTTGCAATTTGATTTCTAATTCAGTCTACAAGTCGCAAAGGGGAAGGTTGGTACATTAAACTAGTTTAACCCCGCTTAATCGTTGTCCTCAGCCTGATATTGCTTTTAATCTTGCTGGGTCCTATTTTCAATTTATTTTTCTTTCATTCATTTCGTTACATTTTTGTCTTTTAAATATTTGTAATTATTCTTTTCATAAATTTTCATATATATATATATATATATATATATATATATATATATATATATATATATATATAATACTTATTGATTTCGTGGATCAAGGCTTTGTAGCGAAAACCCTCCAGCACTGGAAAGATGCACGTGAAAGGAATTATCCCAGCAAAGCGGTAAACACGCGTTTGTGCCTACCGTCGCGAAATAACTGGATATCCATTGTGAGCAGTAATTGGTGCTGCTTTACCGTGAATGAAATTCAATCTTAAAATAATCAAGAGGGAGAAATTTGAGGGAATAATTTGCGAGATGATTTTCGCTTCTTCTAGAGGCGGATTATAATTATAATTTTTATCAGCTATTATATTCTATAAAACCTATTATATAGCTCAAATGTATCATCACTTCACATTCAGACATACCGTATAACGGGCTTTCTAGAGTATTTCCCTTCAACTAGGATTTCATACAAACATTAACTGATTTAAGAACATCTTTTAGTAAAAGAACCGCATCTTATGCAAATTAAATAGAAGTACTGAATTGTAGAGAATAGGATATAGTTAGCATTTATAAGACTGCGGAGAATTTTATAGTGATAGAGAAAAGGGGAAGGGGGAGTTATTATATAAAGGAGCTGATATATTCGTATCTATGCTCATAAGGCTAAAGAGATAGATGATTCAAAACTTGTCAGGACTTGAATATGATCAGTGACACTGCTTGTAAGTGTTACTACTTACTTGGATCACAGTTGTCGGGAAAAGTTAATATTTAAAATATCAATCTTTAATCTTGAACTTGTGAAAGGACTTTGTCTGCAGATATAATCATTTAAATTTTGAATGTTGAATAATCATAGCTCCGATTAAAATAATTTGAATGCCTGCGCAGTCCAAATTTCTATTCATTTGACTATTAATTAGTGATTAATTAAATATTGACAAGAGATGCAGAGATCAAGTGAAAGGAATAATTCCGAGAAGGTAGAAATATCCCATAATAAAATTCATTCACGTTTATAAATGTCTCCAATAATCAGTAAGTAATTAAAAAAATTAACTATTCGAAAATTTCAATGTGTAAACTGTATTAGGAAACATCATTAGCATTCAAAATTGTTATCAAACGGCACATTAATTAAGTATTGAAGTATATTTAATTAATAAAGGGAAATGAAATTGACATTTTATCCAATAAAATTAATTCTGTTCTCGAAATTGGTGATAATTAAATTACATGTCTTATGGAAATATGTACATCATTTAGGAAAGATGTGAAATTATCGCATAATTCATGTCTTCGCTTCTATTAGAATATATGGTAGAAACTATCCCATGTATTGATTTTCATTAATGCATTAGCATATTTAAAGTTAAAGAGTGTCTTAACCTATCAGAGTAACATCTTATAAGACATTTTGGTAGAGAATTTCTTAAGATAATGCATCTTACATAATGAGTGATGGGGAAATCAAGGGAATGACATAATACTGGGATGTAACAATTTCATATATACCGTGTTATGGAATGCATAAGCCAAATATATATTTGCATTTATTTTTAATTCTTGATTTGTTTCATTAAATGGTACTAAAATAATAATTTTCTACTATTTATATCATTTAGAATTCACAATTATTTTCAAATTATTCTATACTTTTCAATGACACTGTTTTAACAGATATTTTTATATTAGAATGGAGAAAAATGACTCATAACACAAAAAAAAACAACACTGACATTTGAGTGATATTTATTTCCACAATATTGATTGTGGCAGGTTGTCTGTATCACAGAGCACTGTGCAAAAATATTGAAGAACAACATTTATTCTTCAGATAACAACGAGAAAGCGTCTCAACAGTTTTCTTTCTTTATGCCACTTATTTTCTTACGATCCCATTGCAATAATCGACCATAGAGCTTTTGAGATTTCCAAATTCTTCTTTGTGTTTTTATTTACAAGAACAACAGTGAAGAGCAGTGCAATCCTGCAAGAAATTTCTATAACGACGAAAGACGGCAATTTTCTTAATCCATAAACGTATAGAAAATCATGAAATCTTTATAGCTATCTGTTTAAGTTTAAGAGTCTTGTGAAGTACCATAAAGGGTGAAGTGGAGGCTGAAAAATAAAAAAAAAGTAGTTTGTATCATTTAAAAGTGCAGTATTTTTTTTATCTAAAAGTAATTTTCAAGAACATATATTTGTTTCTTTATTATCTTTAGAGTCTAGTGAGACATAAAATTTTTATGCACTTTATTTATAGATTTATATACGATACAAGCAGTACATGAACAATAGTTACAAATAGAATAAATACCAAACTCCATCTAAAAACATATGAATAATACTCAAATAATAAGAAAATTTCTAGTAGAACTAATTCAAGATTGAAATTTGTTGGATTTGCATAAACTGGTTGAGGCTCCCATTTACAGTTATTTTGATTTCATGAAAATATTGTTAATCATATGAATCTTTGTAACGGCGTCCTATTATCTGTCTCGTCTATAGTCATAGTATTTTTTTCTAATCACATGATCTGAATTTCAACTTAAGTTCAAGCACTGACAAAATAATTTAAATAGTCAATGATATCCAAACCAGCTTTTATTAATCAACAAATAAAGGAGATACTTTCCACAATAAATTCCCTATCCGCGAGCATTAACAGCTTCTAAAACCTATCAAAGAACGTGTTTGCTGGAATATAATGCAAGTATCTCCTTCAATTGTTCCGACAGCGTTGCGTTCTAATTTTACCAAATCCGCGCCAGAAGACTTCCGCGCACATCAGAATAACACCATTCTCACTACCGTAACTTTAATATTATTATTTTATCTTTCCTTTTTCTCACTGAGCCTCAATTTAAATCTGAACTTTGAGTTACATAATTGGAAACTGAGTTATTTTATTAATCAAGTAACATTCAGGGAACAGCTGAAAGGATGTAAACCTCGTATTGCAATAACTTTTACTTTTCTTCTCAAATCCAGTCTATTGAATTTATTTGAATACAATGAAACATATCCTACAGAACAAAAAATAATGATTTTTTTTTTTGGAAATAAATTTTTCTTTCCTTTTTTAAGAATAGTCTTACTTATACCTTAATGACTCTTTCAATGGTTTCTGCTGTTTAAAAAAATATTTTGAAGCATTTTCGAAACTCGGAGCAAATTTGTAATGTCTCCGGAGTCATGATAATTTTCTTGCTCTTTCAGAAGCTAGTGAATTAACATAATTATGATAATAAAGATTTAAGAGAGGAGTAAAAATTCTGTCGGATTAACATTACGCTTATGAATTCAAAATGGTAGGAAGACGAAGGACTTAATACTATAAAGAAGTATTTAGTGCTAATACATACAAGCACCATATATTCTAAATAGCTTGTAAAAGTATGAAAAATCATACATGACTGAAACACAGAACCAATACTATGTATATAATACAATTTAAACTCATTAAAAGTATCATTGATAAAGATGATTTGGCACACACACCCCACAAACATATATTGCAAAGATATTCACTGCACTTATATTACCAAATGAGTTGCTTAGAAGCAAAGTGCTGAACCCTCAATAATGTTATTACTTTTTTTATGTATGAAAGTCATAAAACTGTATGTGTTAAAATATTTATGTTAATCGGAAAGCTCCAATACCTAATAAAAACATTGATGTAAATCCTCTACCAAGTATATAATATTTCCTTTATGTCAAATATATTGGTGCAGTCCACAATGAATGCTTCTGATGATGAAGAGATAAGAAATAAAGAGTCAGATTATGTAAGAAGGGATTAGGAAAACAATGGCCGTGTTTGGAACACATATTCTGCCACTCGAAATCCAAGGGAAGGATACCAGCTCATACATTTTATTTTGACATAATCAAAATTTCGAAATAGGAGATTGAATATAAAGAGTTAGAAAACATTTAAAATTTCCAATTTTTTCATAAGTAATGGACTCTTCAACTACAATTGCATCACCAACAGTTTGGAATTTTTGGGTGCAAGATACTATTTTGAAGATCTTGCAGTGTCATTGAAATTAAGTAACGTTTAACCCTAAACTCTTATGATCCATGGTACCCTTTTGGGAACCTTTATAAAATGCATGTGAAGTTAAAATATACGTTGATTGTTTAAATAGTTCTGTGAGAGAGGTATTACTATATTGTGAAACATGAGCATTTACCGTGGTTTAAAAATGGGTAGAAAAGCAAAACACTAAAATTCGTTAATCAAGGGATAACTCTCTTCAATACTTTTATTTTAAAAAACTAATTCAAATACTTTGGATGAAATTAATATTTTCAGAACTGATGATCGAGGCGTATACTGAAGGCGATTATAAGTAAATATGTATTTTATCAAAATAAACAGTTTTCACAGCGTAAGTCTCGTGATTTAATAACCAAACCTTGTTGATTACTCAAAATATAATTTTCGTTGTATTAAACTACATTACTATGCGTAATGTAATTTTATGATTTTTCTGTATGAATTTACTCTTTGTTAAATGCGCCAATTGCATGTTAGAAACATTGTTCACTGAAATAATTATATTAGTTTTTCTTCCGTATTATTATTTATCAACAGATTAATTTACTGTTCGACTTAAGGTACCAAGAAATTGTATGAAAGAAAATGCTTCTCTATTTTTGGAACCCATTTCTGAAAATATATTGAATTGAATTCGGAAAAATAATCACGATTCGAATTTTAAAAAGAACTTTCCTTAAAAAAGGGGAGAGTAATTCGTTATTAAACAATTTCTAAACTTTAAATATCGCCAATACCCAGTGGGTGATCAACTCGCTATTAGGCTTTATTGTCAGACGATACTCAAAAATATCAACTAATAAAATAAAAGGGGAAAGCAACAAAGTAATAAGTCCCATCTTCAAGAGCATTTCTTCTCTAAAAGTACCCGTCGCCAAAATGCTAAGAGACATGCACAAATTATTTTAAAGCACATTTTTAAAAATAAAGATTGTATTTTGTTGAAACATTTATGTTTGAATTTCCTGGTACGCAAAAGGTCATATAAAGATCCAAAAGAGAACCTTTAAGATATTTTAACAAAAATGAAAATAATTAAAATAGGGACATGCAAGATTCCTAAGGTAGGCCATTTCCTTGATTATATCAAATTGCCAAATTGGATAAAATGACGTAATATATGATGCACGGGAGATTATCATGTAAAGGTGCGTGTATATTGGCGAGCACAGCAGTTTAGTGAAAACACGTCAAAAAAATGCTCGAATCGATAGCTGCTTGTGAAATTATTGGTATCCATTTGGATACTTCGGGTCTGAATACCCATAAAGTTGCCCATACGTTTGCAACTTAAAAAAAAAATGTAAAAATTAAAAAAAAAAAAAAATTCAATGAAATAGTCATAAAAATCGTTTCTATTTTGAAAATTAGTTATTTTCAAATTTAACGTTTCTTAATGAATAAGAGTTTGGTAGCTAAGGATGTGTCTCCTATCTTCTTTTCAATGAATTCATAGTTAAGATAGGAATGACGTCATTTCAATGAACTGCTCGTTTCGTAAGTGTATGTGCACGTTAACTCTGTCAGGGCCCAAAGTCCTCCAATGGTTTTGTGTGGAAGTTAGGAGAGGGGGATGCCAGATCAGGTGTAGTCCTCGTACTCGTTTGACCGTGGTTCAGAATTACGACTTCCGTCGCCAATAGCCCTCGTGTTGCATCTAGTGCGACGTTAATAAAAACTAAACTAAACTAAAACTAAACTTCGTAAGTGTATCAGCCTCTTAAGATTTGGTGGCTGCGATACTTTAGTGCAGAGGTCTTCATTATAGGTTCCGCCCAAACCTTAGGGTTCCCTTAAATTTTTACAGGGGTTCTGCAAGAGATCACTATTTGCCTAATCAAAGCGCTAAAACTTTTAGTAAAATTTTAATTTTTATGCAAGATCAAATTCTTTAAGATAATTTACTATTGAAAACAAATATAAATACGTGTTTTATGAAAAAAATAAAATCTTAAATTTCGTAAAAGTCATGTGCTTCAATTATATTAATCGAGACACATTAGGTAATATATAAATCTCCATTATTTGGCTCAGGTAAAGAATCGCCCACTTATTTGGCCATTTATCTCCTTATTTTCAACGTGTTAAGTAAAATTGACGTCCCCCTTTCCAAATTGAAATTTTGACAAATTGTATTTTGAAAGATAATATTGAATACTTTCTTAATTTGCATAGTGTTTTACTAAACGGTAACGGTAATCCCGATAAAAATGTAAAAAATAATTTGGTCCAACACTTATGAGATCTGCAATAAACATTTCTTGAATGTTTCCCTGTTCAAAAAAAATTATCTTTGATACAAAATCCTAATCAAGACTGTGACACCTCTGAACTCCTAATAAAAGAAAGAGAACAACAAATTGATATATCGACCGACACTTAATTAAAACTAAATATTAGTCAAGTTGATGTTACTCACTTTTGGATTGAAATTAGAAAAGAATACCCTGAAATTATCAAAACAGCAATGAAATATCTAATGCTACATGTTTCAGCCTATGAAAGGGAAAATCCATTCTCTTTGTACGCTGCGACAAAAAACAAAACACTAAAACAGATTGGATGCTGGAGATATATTAGGTAGCAGATTTCAATAATTATTGGAGACATATAAATACTTTGAAATATAAGACAATTACTTCCAAATCATTAAAATATTTCTTTTTATTAATTTGTTATGATTTAAATATTGTTGCTTCAGTTTATTATTCATAAAATATATTTTAGATAACCAAAAAAAATTTACACATTAGCTACCTTACCATTTATCTTATTAAGACGTTTCCATTGTAATAAAATAGAGATGTAATAATAATTTTATGAATTTGAGTAGGAAAAAGCATTGATATGCTATTTTTTCTTCACTTTGATCAAAAGGTTTCTTCAAGAAAATGGTAAGCTCAAAGGTTACCAAAAAGTTTAAAAGGTTGAATACCTCTACTGTAGTGAACATGGTCGTGGACTGGCGGCCAACTTTGCTTTCGTCTTAACGTGGGCCAACCTTTTTGCCATTAAAGACCCGTCCTATTGCAGTGACCATGCACGGTAAATCTTTTCGTGAGTGTAGTCCTCCCGCTGGAGTAATGTGAAAGTTTGGAGAGGAAGGTGCTTGCTCAACTGTCGTCATCATCACTTAACGTAGGTGAAAGTTTCCAAGTCCATATTCATTAGCCATCACATTGTTTCTTATTATGACGTTAATAAACAATCACAATCATATCCTTCAGGTGTGTAAAATTTACTTACATCTTGAAAGCAAAAACTGTTCTTATGAATGTTGTCATAAGCGACATATTTTTCTTGCTTACACTCATTTTAAAATTGTTAATGCGATGCAACTTTGTAGTTACGGAATCTGGAGGTACCCATTTTAGTACTGTGTACTTTATTAAATGTTTTGAGAATCCTTTTATCCTTATTTCTCTCTTTCAATGATATTTAATCAAAATAATACTAAAAGGAATAATAAATGTTTTAAAGTTTTCGTTAAAATCTTAAGAGGCTAGCAAAAGCTTAACCGAAAATTTAAAATAAGTCAAGGATTTAATTGGAGTAACTAAATAATAGAATACATTAACGATAACTTGAACATAAAATTACAATGTATTACTATTTATAAATTCGTACAATATTTATTCTGTTTAATATTATGTATGTCCAAAACGATATTTCAAAACTATGGTTTTATTTAAATCAATTATGTACATCCAGAAATCATGTTGAAGTTTTAAACTCATAAATACGTCGTAAAAACTAGAATGGTTACTATAATTAACTAGGTAAATTCACAAAATTTTTGAATATTGAAGCAACAAATTTAAAGAAAATAAGTAAAAATTCGCGGAATATTTAGACATAATACTAAAAATAATTTCAACAAGTAAGACAAAAAATAATAAGCGTATATAAGTTTAAATTAAATAATTCTAGAAGGTAGAATTTATCACAATTCTTAAGTTGACATATTTTAAGTATTCCAATGTAACATTTAAATTGCAGATCAGCTGTAATTCTATTAAGTAAATCGTGAAAAATTCAACAAAGTTTTGAGATATGAATATCATATTTCTCTTCAGTTGTTTTCATATTTTCCTAAGTAGCTTTTGAAATGAATTTCATATCAATTAAAGAAGTAGAATCAATGGAATAGTATACAATCATATTTATAAAATTAAATTACCGAAAATTCAAAGTTACATTCAAGAAACTTTCATATGAACTTAAAAAACTTATCAATTTAACTGTAACATAATTTTCCCTTCACTTAAAATTCCTATTGAGAAATATAGAAGAAGGGGGGGGGACTGATCATAATACATTTCTTTTGAAAGACGAGAAGAAAAATAATATAAATATTTTACTAAAATAATCTTGTTTCCATTATTATTTTTATAAAATGCTTATATAAATGGAAACACACAATGAAATACTCATGTTAGGAATTTAAGTAAAAAGAAAATATTATTTGTCAATCCTAAATGCGTGCAAAAGTGTTCAATAGAAATCTGACATTATATAAAAATATAAATCGTCTCAATTTTAGTTTTTGTAATGTTTACATGTTATTTATACACATTTTAATAAAAGGTAAATAAATTTCTAATAGATACAAATAACTTTTTCAATATATGAAATATTTGGAATTTCTTTGCAAAAACATAAAATCTGTATTCATAACGTAATTGCATATATTTTTGCAAAAGAGTATTGATTGTTAACATAGAATTCTTTAATCTAATATATAGAGCCCTTTATAGAATTTTTTGTTTAATATTTGGATCTGTTAATCCTGAAACAAAGAAAAGCATGATAACATTTTGTAAAATTAAATTAGAGAACATACAAAGCCTTTGAGATACTTGTTTTTCTTCTTCTCAAAACACTGGAATATAAATGAAATTTTATTCTTCTTGATCTATTATACTGCCGAGGACATATGTTATGAATTTAATTTATAATAAATAACATTTCACTAACATATCTCATATGGATTCCACCATTACCCAGATTTTAATATCGGCTTGTTTTATTGACGAAAAAAATGTCATTTTAATTTTATGAATGAATTTTGGAATTAGGTTTTTTTAACAGGTTCTGACATGTTGTTTTGAGTAAATGAAATTAAATTTTAATGTATCCTTTATTTTATGTGAGAACACGAAACAAAGAATGCAAGGTGTTAGGTTTGGAAGATTGACATTATAATAAATTATGATTATAATCATTACATTTAGTTAACTTTTGCTGTGTTTACATTGTTATGATATATTTAATTTAATATTTTATCAACTGCTTCTATTTTAATTTCCAAACAGACTATTATTATATATTTCAATAATTTTGCTTCTCTCTTATCTTATTATTTAATTTAATAAGTGATTTTTTCGCCAGAATCATTTGCTTTTATTTATTGTTTTTGTTGTTAAAATTGATAACGTTTTTGTACTTTAGAATGCTTAGCTCATGATAATAAAAATGCGTTAGGAGTTTGAAGAAGATATTTTCTGTTCGTGATAATCATTGCTTCTGTGGAGCCTGAGGTTCTGAAATGCGCTTAATTTACGCTAATTAATATACATTTTGAATAATTCTACTTTTTCGAGAAATTAACAGAAAAAAAAGCAATAGCACGTAATAAATGAAAATAGCAAAACCAGTTTAATTCTTTTCCATTATTTATTCATTATTATTTTTTTAAATGTACTTCATAGCAATTTTTGTTTCAAAAACTTCCTATATTAGAGACTAAATTAAATTTTTTTGTACGATATTCATTCTCACGAAAAAAAAACAACTCTTAATTCAATGTAACTATTAAAATTACTTCAGCAAATTACTTAGACAATTAGAGGCGAATCTGAGAACGATTATATAAATCGGGTTCGTCTGGCTTCTTTATCTTCTGGAACTTTTATTTTATTACTTTCGTAATTATTCATGTCTCTGCAAAATCCGAATCTGTGTCTACAACTTCCTCTAATCACCCAAGCAATTAAAGGACATTCGGAGACATGTAATACAACACCGCCTTCGTTATCGGGCCGGAAGGCGGTGGGATGCCTTCAGAAGGCTTGTTTTGAAAATTCCATTTGAATGAAACTCTAGATCAAAGAGTAATCCACCGTAAATTGGAATTTACTTTGTGTCATCACCATTCGTAATCACTTGTATTAGCTCAGTTGCAGATTATTTATCGTGAGAAAGATTTAAAAAAGAAAAAGACAATTTTAGCTCGAGATTAAACTGCACATCTAGAATAATTAACTTGTCACACTTGCTATAAGCTATTCATAACACAGTATCTATGTATTTATTATTGTAATATAATTATTATGGATAGTCCTCTTAAGATTATTGCATTTAATTACACAATTACTCTAGTTACTTATTATTGTGTTTAATTATTGATCCATACATTTAGTAAATGCGGGAATATTCATCAATGCTTTAAATGAGTTCATGAAGAAAATATATAAAGGTTTCATATTAATAATAAAACAATATCTTACTTGTATGTTAAAATAATTAATAAATAATGAAATTATAAAATTTGTTAATATAATTTTAAAAATTATTTGCACAAAAACAACAAATCATGCAAATTAAACGATAACGAAGAGTAAAATAAAATAAAGACATGTTATCAAATTTATTTATTTTCAGTAAGTTTGGAATTTTAATTAATTTTGCATTACAGCACTTTTCAATTTTTTTTGATTTATTAAAAATATAAATGCATTCAATGAATATTTCGTCATATTGCTAATGTTTAGAACATTTTTGTTTTTGAATAATAATCAAATGTAACTGATTACATTGAAATATAACCTTCAAACAAAGTGTTTTTCGTTACTGCAGAATTGAAAGATAGTATAACTTAATTACATATGCAGAATTTAAAGACTGAAAAAATCACCAACTTTAATATAGTGTTCACCAAAAATGCATTATATATGACCATCATTTTTATGTTTTTAGTTTCCAAAGCTTTTTTAGCACACATGAATATTTAAAGATTAAAATAAGACAATTGAAATTAGAAATTTGTATTTAATTTTGATTATCTAGCATCAATTAAAATTGCATTTGTAAAAAAAACACACTTTAGTATTTGTAATTACTAATTATTAATTGAAACGTTTTTATTCAAAACAGATGCTGATTCAAGTGTTTGATAATTATCTATGCAGTGAACTATACGATCCTGCAACAATAGATTCCAATATCAATTTCTTTAAAAAAAAAAAAAAAACACCTCATAATTATTATTATGCACATTCCCTCATAAACATTAAGGTAAAACTTGGGAAAATCATTAAGAAACAACATCAGAATTTTAACAAAAGAAATTAGTATTTATTAAATATTTTTTTCATGCAAAATATTTAATGATATATTTCAAAAAAACCATCTAACTGATATACTTATTTAAATATGGCAATGAAGATCATTTCAAATTATTCATATGAGCGTTTTTAAAATAGAAATACTAAAATTCTTAAGTGATTGCAAAAAAAAAAAAAAAATGATTTGCACCCTTTTGAAAAATCTGAATGATATTAATTTCTTAATTTTAATACTCAAAAAGTCTACCCTCCTAGTACTTAGTTTTTGGCCTTTTTATTCAGGTATAAATAAATTTATCAAATTACATTTAACTACACAAGAATTGGGAACAATAACTTTGAAATAGATGCATTCCATTTTCCTCTAATTATGACTAAGTTAGAATGTTTCCCATACTAATTTTGCTAGAGAAATCCATTATTTTTAAGGAAAATAATGTACTCAGGAATACACACAAACGCATATATATATATATATATATACTCCTTAAATTGTGAGATATACATTAAGTGAAGACAGAAATTTGAGATTCCTAACTTATAGAAAATGTTTGGTTTGGTTTTAAAAACGTGGCACTAGAAGTAACATGAAGGCTATTGGGCACAGACCTCGTAATTTTGTTCCCCTGAAATTGATTATAGCATTAAAATTTGATTTTCAATTTCTCTTGAAGTATAATAAAGTAATACTTCCTGCAAAAGTTATTTAGCCAAATATAAGTAAATAATTATGACTATGTCAGAACCATGGCAAAATGATAAAGTTATCTTCAAAATTAATTTGACGGAATATATCATTTGCTTACTTACTAATTTTTCAGATTTAAAATATAGTAATATGATATGTTCTTTGGAAATCTCTTTGAGATATATATTTGACATTGCTTATTGAAGATACAGTATTAAGTGAATATTTAGCTCAGAATTTCTGAAAAAACTATCTCGTTTATTTCAATTTTTTTTATTGCTGATTTCTTTTAGTGCTGCACTCAGAAGCATCTCATGAGCAACTAGCGTGCTTTTGCTCTGCTACACTGCAAGTCTTTCGTGGGGTCAAAACTTGAACTCTCGTGACTCAGGTCACTCCGCTAACACGCGCAGCATTTATTTTCTCAATAACTGCTATGTAATTATTACAATGTTCTACAATGTAAGCTTGTACGAAGTGACAACGAAATATGTCATGTGTATGATGAAATATTATTCTTCCGAACAAAATAAGTTTGAATAAGTATATTTTTCAATGAATTTATGTGTCATAGAAGAGATTAAAAAGTAACAAAATTGATGTTCCCTCAAGTATATTAATATACTCTAATCAAACAAGCCAAGTCTGAATTATCGCTTATATATTCTTTAAAATCTTATAAAAATTAGAAAATGCTAAGTCGTTATTAAGAATGCATTAAAAGGAATATTTATTTCGATCTGGCTGTTAATTGTTTTTTTTTAAAAAAAAAGAGCAAAAATGGTATATTTCATTCTCACTGCGATAGTTTTATTAACTTCGCACTGAAAATCAACGCAATAACTATTGATAAAGGACCTCGTAATTTTGAACCTTGATAATGTGAAACGGACGATAATTTAGATGGCACCTCCCTATCTTCAACATCAAATTAATAGAATAACTTCGACTACATGTAGCATGTACCAGCTCCTCTACAGGTCGGGTCTTCAGTGTCATGAGTGCTGGAACCTAAGACTAGGCGTAAACTACGCCGGCCAAGAGTCATCTATCATGATTACAGATGCCACGGAACTGAATCAGTCTCACCTGATTATTATTCCATGATCTGCGCCCACGGTCACTATACCGCGGGTTAAGTAGACATCGAGTTATATTACCAAAAACGTAACCAGTTCCAACATCGATATAAATTTTCTACCTAATGAATATTTGCATTAATTTAACGAATGATAATTATTTGGAGAAAGTTAACTCATGGTAATATATACAATTTTTACAATACATAAGCTGATTGCCTGTTAAAAAATTCTTTAGTAAAAATAACTCTATTAACATTTGAAAAATTTCAGTTTATTATTTTATCAACAAGTGTTTAATAAATTATTGTTTATTTACTAAAACTTTGCTTCTTCTTAAACCCATGCAAAGCAAATATTATTTTATGTTCCTATACGAGATTCCTGTAGTTAAAAATAATTTAGTAATAATTCCATTGCTAAGATGGTCTTATTGGAATCGTGTGTAATTGTAGTCGGTTTTAGTACAAGTTCCTTGTTTTTTTTTTTTTTTTTTCAACTTACTTTTTCTCATTATCTGACATCTCTTTTCAAATAAAACATTTTTAACTCTATTTTCCTATGTTCTAATACCGAATACAGACTGATCAATGCTAACATGTTGTTTTGAGACAATGGAGTCTGCAAAAATGCATTGACATTAAATAAAGAAAATATGAGGTGTTTGGTTACAAAGATTTACATTAGAATAAACTTTGATTACAACACTTGCGTTTAGCTTGTTTTTAAAAGATAGATATACTTTACCAATCTAGATTTATTTTAATACTTGATCATCTGCTTTTTTTTAATATCAAAACAGAACATTATAGTCTCTTTTAATAATTCATCGTATGCTCTTAATTCAAAATTTAGTTTAATAATTAGTTTTTATTTAAGAATCTTGTTTTTATTCTCTTTATTGTTAACATTGGATAGGCTTTTGTACTTAAGAATGGATTGCCTGTGAAAATAAAAATACATTAGAAATTCAAAAAATATATTATCTTTTATTGATAATAATGATTTCTGTGCAGCCTGGCACTTGGGATTACGCTTACCTTACTCTAATTAATATCCTTTTTATATAATTATACTTTTTTGAGAACTTAACTGAAAAAAAAGAACAAAAAAAAAATGGAACATTAAACATCAGTTATTAACAAGTTAAAATAAAACTAGCTAAGCAAATTTCAGCTTTTTTTCTTATAGATTTTTTAAACTGAACGCAATTTGTCCAGTTTTTTACAATTTTGGGTAGCTCTCCGCGTAATCAAGAGAAGTATAATTAAAGTTCGTATAAAGCAGACTCGTTCATTACTGAGCTTCGTGTTAACGGGACTCGACTGTATTATACCAGATTTCTCAAATGATGATAAATATATTACAATATGTTTCACAATACGTTATGAAAAGATAAATTATTAATTGTTTATAGTTATAAATTTCTTATATGCATAAATTTAATGAGTTCCTACAAGCATCTTATAAATATTTTTAAAATAATGTCACTTTTTAACTCGGTTTAAAATACATAATTCAATAATTATTTAATATTAAGAATACCGATTGAAATAATTGCGTGCTAAAAGATTTCGAAAAATCTGAAAAATGAAGCATATTGAGTAATGATGCCGGGAACTTAAGCAACACATCTCTTAATTTAATGATGACAACTGCAGTTAACAAAGAACGTACAAGCTTATGATACACCATAATATGAAGGCATTAAGAGACAATCAATCACAAATAGGGAACAAAAAAGTATTTATAAGGATAACAAGATAGGGTTGTTTTTATTTACTTTTGATTAACTATCTCTGAAGTAAGTAATGAGCTGCTGTTGGCAAGGAAATCTTACGACATTAAAGTGAGACCTGTTATCTTTTACCACTACACAACGTTTCAAACTCTTAATTGATGCTACATAAGAATAAAAGGACTATTTGCATCCATCACTGTAAGCGAGAAATAGGCACGCCAACTGATCCATAATCATACTAAGTAGCATCTCTCTCTCTCTCTCTGAGGATGATAAGAATTTTTAAAACTCCTCATAATAATAAAAAGTAAATTGGAGGGGAGCTCTTGATGAATGGAGACATACTGGAGAATGTTTGAGGGAAATTGATGTAAAATATTTTGCTTATATAATTAAAGTTATGTTTTTCCTTATGTATATACTTATGTACAGGGTGATCAATTTAAAAGAGTATCAGTGGGTTTTCCTTATTACTCTTAAATCTGATGGATGTGAGAACTATTCTTACACTGAAGTGTAATTGTTTGAGCCTTGTTTAAGTGTATGAGACAATATCCAATACTATTGGACAGTTACGGCTTTATTTGTGAGGTAAAACAGAAATGGAGACCCTCAATGTCACTCAATCAGGAGATTATTTTATTTTCGAAAATCATAATGCAATTCAATTATTTTACAATATCAATCCGTACAGCTAATGTTGAAAATGTTCGCTAACATTTTGAATGCAAACAAGAACACATCGAACCAAGTTTTTTGACACACTTGGCAACATTGTTGGTGTTACTGGCGAGAATTTTTCAATTATGATTTGCTTTAATTCATCTATATTCGCAGGAATTCTCTGGAAAACCCTAGATTTGAGATGACCCTTCAAAAAATATAATTGGGGGAGTTCTGATGATCTTGGTGGTCCGAGGCCTATTGAATTTAAACGATCTCAAATAATTCCTTATGCACTTTCATTGTTAGGTTTGTCGTGTGTGGAGTGGCTCTGTCTTGCTGAAACCAGCAGTAGCTGTCCTGTATCTCAAGTGAATCAATAAAAGTTAGAATTAAGCTCAGGTACACTTTGAAATTCATTAGAACCAAAGAATTAGCTCATGCAGACTATTTTTATTCTTGTCATTCATAACCTTACAGCTTGAGCTTTCAAAAATAAAATAATAATAACGTTGACAAAAGCTGATGATTTACTCAAATAATTTGCGCAGAATCAGATTAAAAGTTACTAATGATGTTCTCTCTTAATTTATGAATCTATGTTTAAAAAACGAGTTTTCGCATTTAGGAAGTGAAAAAAAAATTATACCCCCACACTAAATGTAGACATATTAAATAAGTAATGATGTTGAAAGTCTTGCTACATATATTATAGATGTGCAAGACTTTCAACATAAAAAAAAAAAAAAAAAAAAAAAAAAAAAAAAAAAAAAAAAAAAAAAAGGGTACTCTTTTAAACTGATCACACTATTCTTTATTTTAATAGCATCTTATAACTTCTTGCAGTTTGCTTCCAATGAATATAGACTCATTCACCCAAGCGTATAATGAAGATCTTGTAGCGAAGACAATATCACAGTATCACCTACTGAAGTGGTGACATTGACTTGAACACATAACAAAACAGTCCAGTATGGCAACACAGCTTATATCTACCAATTGAATGTACCCCTGACTCAAAAAACTCGCCTTCATGTGTCTAACAAAACAAACACACATAAATCACAGCTATTGATATATCGGATATGGCGCATTTGGGAAATATACCCGCCATCTCAACTGGAGACATCTGATGTCATCAATTACAAATTACCCTAAAACAAAAATCAGCATATCAAAGAGGATAGGTATATCAATTGCGGTAATACCTGTAAGTATAACATTCTCTTAAAAATATCCTTCAGAATATTCGTATCAACAGGATGATACTGGAAAAGGAGTATGCTAGGATGGGAAACAACGCTTTCGCCGAAACAGAATATAATTAGGAAATATATATATATTTAATAATTTACTCAAATACAATATTTCCTTTTTATTTCACAAATTAGCCATTTATATTTGAGCTACTACAATATTAAGAATATTGCTTCATTTATTATAACAAATCATATATAGGTATATTTTTTCTTAAAATTAACATAATTCGGTTTTATAATTTTATTTAATAAACCAATTTTCATTAAAAGTAAGAAGTTTTTTTTAAAATCTGATTCATTTTATACAAAAAGTTATTAATGACTGTTATAGATATATACATATATAGTATATTGTTTAGTTCAATTTTAAATGTGCATTCTTGAAAGGCGCTTCATAGTTTATGTGAAATCTAATCCAAAAATAGCAGACTGAAAGGCAGAGAATCTCAAAAGCCAATTATCAAATCTGCTCCTCCATTTTCAATATTAACGGATTGTATCACGAACAGCATGTTAATTATTCCACAATATATGATATAATAGATCTAAAAACAAAACTCTAAAAATACCAGTTGAATAAGACATGTCTTGGAAGATATTTATAAATCGTAGTTAAATATCATCTAATTAAATCGGGTAAATGAATTTCAAGTATACAATTTCTACCTCTTCTTATTTTCCTTAATTAAATTGCTACAATAGGAAACATTACAAAATGCTATTCCTATATCATAATAATAACTAATTAGTAAGTCATCATGATGTTTCGCATTACCCATACCATTCTTATGCAAAATTTCCATAAAAATAAATGGTTCCTTTTCTTAAAAATGTATTATATTATCTTAAGATAAACGAACTCAAATTAATAAGCATACACACATAATAAAAATGAAATATAAAGAAAAAACTGTAACACAATTTATAATGTAAAGTTGAAAAATTCATGAAATATATATATTGATAATTCAAGATGAATATAAAAGTAATATTAAATGTTGTGTTTGACTTTGATAAGTCAGGTGTGGTTAAGGATGTTTTCTAGATACAAACCATACTACTCAATATATATATATAAATGTGATAGTAGATTGCAAATTGGTGAAAGGTTTTATTTTTTGCATTAGGTTATAATATGTATATTATATATATATATATATATATATATATATATATATATATATATATATACATTCATATGCATGTGCATATATAATTGCACCTTTTTAATTTAATTTATTTTTCTTGGATATAAATTTTCAAAATATCTTTGAATTCATGTTTTTGTTTTATAACTATTTTTTAATAACATAATTAGTTAACGAGGACATTTAGGTCTATAATTATGCAGTAACTTCGCTAAACTGCATAAAGCCCGTTACAACATTCAAGTAAAGGTTTTTGGATTTTAAAATTTTTTCTAATTTCTTGGTGTTTGTTCATTTTTCTACTTTCTGGTACACATATTGTTAACGATAACCACTACGGCGTGAGCTAGAGGAGGGTATTGTTTTCTTCATATCATGCGTTTGAATCCTGATGCCACTACATTTCCACCTTACGGCGCTAATTTTGTCAAGACCTCAGGTCTTCCCTTTGGTTTAGCGTGAAAATGAGGATATAGAGGCAACTGATATTTTATCCTCCTTACTTGACTTCGATTTAAAATATTACATCTATCGACATTAGACCTGGTGTAGCTTCTAATTGCTATATTTAGTTTTCAGTCAATCAAGCTTTATTTAACGTTTTAGAAAAATGAGAAACTGTCGAATTTTGATTCTCAGAATTTACTTATTATAAGAAATCATTTAAAGAAATTCCATGCATTCATTTTCTAATTAAAAAAAAGTGAAACATACATGTAAAAATATTTTTTAGATAAAAATTTAATTTTTTCCTATTCCTAATTTATATAAAATTTTCCTTTTATCTCTTAAAATAGTCATTACATTCCGTGTAATCTACGTTTCATATTCTTTTAAAATATTTCCTGTATTTCACTAACTTTTTTAAAATCAAAATCTAAAATAATTTTCTGAAGTATCCTCCATTTTCTATCATGATTTTAGATTAGGAGACAATTTAATTTCGTTTGATGAAGTTTAATAGTTCCGTTTCTCTAATACTAAGTTATAAGAAAAAAGAAATATTGACAAAAATATTTCTTTTTATCTTTGTTGTTTATTGTTAGCTTTTTATTTCCTCTTTCAGTCAAAGCAATGTAATAAAAAAAAAAACCTCTGTGCAGTTATAACTCCTCTGTTATAAATACATTGAAACACACACATATCATTTATATTTAATTTTCCATTAAAAAACTTCAAAACAAATTACTTTTTGTTGCAACTTCCAAACATTCCTCCCATAAACTTTGAATAAAAAAAATATTTATTGTTGTTGATAAGCATATTTAGAGTAAAAGGCAGAGTGATTCTTAAATACCTGATTTTCAAGATTTTTCATAGAAAGTAAAATCGTTACTAATGGGGAAACGGTAACTTATGAGCAATTTTTTAGCTAATTATTTAAAGGAAAACGTTTTTATTCCCCGAATTCGAACGCAAAATATGCAATACAGAAAAATCTTGTTCTCCATCAAACAATTATTAACAGTTTAAATATTAAAAAAAATTATTTCAATTTTATAAAATCTCTATCACATTTATATATTTTAACAATCTTAAGCATTTTTTTGACCTCATTAGGGCTATTTACAATTTAACACATTTTTTTATTCACACATTATGAAAAACGCTAATAGCTACATTTACTTTTGACGATTTTAAAGCATTCCATGCTCAGAATTATCAAACACATCATGCAAAACCATCAGAAAATTTTCAAAACTATATATTGATATTGCAAAAAAAACCTTAATATTTTAAATATAGTTTCATCACGATAAATAAAAACAGAAAAGGCAACTTTCAAGGTCGATGAAAAAATTTGGCTTTCTGTTAAACAAAATTTAAATAGCTAGTCCATTAATGTATTTAGAGATATCGACTTGTGCATATATATTTAGTAGTCATTCAATTAAATTTCTTTTCAATACTTTAGCATGTTAAGGTATTGGGTTTTCTTAAATTAAAAGGTGGATTTCTCATCCAATCGGTACTGCAATAAAATTTGTTTGCTGCTTGCAAAAAAAAAAAAAAAAAAAAAAAGAATACCGTGCTCATCTATTTTAGGGACGTGGTTTCCGAACAATATCCGGTGTTTGCTGACCAGTTCATTGAACCGAAAATCCCACAGCGGAAATCAGTAAGCTGTTGTTCTTCGCAAACAGAAGAAATGTTTCTCGAAACATTTATAAGGCCTACTTCCACTAATTTAACTGACTTCCATGTCATTTCCATGTTTCTTCCGTTTCTTTTTAATCTGTACTTTCAAAGTTTGCTAATTAAATAATTTTGGAATGGACCTAAAATTTCAGGAAAGCATGTTTGAATTGATATGACGTACGTATATTATTTAAAAAATTCAAATAAGTGTCGTTTAAAGTTGTAGCGATTGTGCTCCTTACAGTACAAGAAACTATTCTATTAAGCTTACTTATTGAGACAACGGCATTTCTGAATAAAGAATACTGAGGAAAATGGTAAGAAATTAATGAAATTAGGAAATTAAGTTAAGCAGTTATTTCAAACAATGAGCAATATTCAATGCTGCACTAATATCGTTGTAATTAACTCTGTCAATACATGCTTGAACAGTAAAATAGATAATTAATTACTAAACCTTTTGAAGTTAATATTTTTTGTTTCTGAAAAAGTAGTTTCATTTATAAGTCTTTTACTTCCTTTATGATTATTCATGCATTAAGATATTTGTTTAGTCACACAAATGCAATTTATTTATGCAGTATGAAATGTTAAAAAACATTTTGCAAAAAAAAATATCATTGTAAGCCTTAGCACTCATAAAAATTGCATATGCAATTCAATTCAATTAATTCTGTTTAAAATACTACTCTTTAAATTAATGGATATTCAAACATTTATCTAAATACATATGATATAGTTAAAATAAATGTTGTTATTTTTTAAAAAATTTGATTGATTTGAAATCATACATATTTTCTATGTTATCTGGAACTGTTTGATGCATGTGTATGAATGTACTCGATGAATTTAATGCATGCATGGTATTTCTTATCTCTATCTTAAATTGTATTATTCTATGATTTTATAAATAGATTTCACTGAGTGTGTATATTGTTAGTCTCTTTCAAACATTTAGGCATATATTCAAGTAATACTACATAAATTATAATAAAAATTATAATTCTTTTAAATATATTATATTAACAAACTACGGATATTTATATTTACGTTTATTTTTGAAATTCTAAATCAGTTTCTAATCTCTAAGCAATCTTTAGAAAAACTAGTTTAAATTGTGTATTTCTGAACAGTAAAAATATATGTATGTTTAGGTAAACATCAATAAAAATTTTATAAATTTTTTATACTCGATTGCATGTGATTGTTTATTAACGCCGCAATGAGAAGCAACACGAAGGCTGTTGGTGATACACCTCATTATTGAGAACATCGGTCGAGTGACGAGGACGACACCAGAGCTGCCACCTCTCTCTCTAAACTCTATAAGGAAGACTTGATCCTCTACCAGATTTAACATTCATCAGTTCCGCTAACCTGAGGGTCTTAAAAGGCATCAGGTCTCGAACCCACTACTCGACGAAAACCGCCGACAACCTAGTCCGCAACCTAGGCCACCTGGGCTACCACGGCCAACTCGATTGTTTACTAGTTAATTGAATGAGTTACTTGCTAGGTCATTGATATTTTTTTATTAACGAACGCATTTAGAAGCCACACGAAAACCATTGGTGATTAACCACGGTCGAGAGAAGAGGATAACACTTGTGTGTGTGAAAAGTAACATCCTTTCTCCAGCGGAAAGGCTTTGGGTTTCGATAGACATTATGTACATCAGTCCCATGGACCTGTAGTTTAATCACGATTGGAATTCACGATTCGATGGAAACTACGTTAACCGCTCGTTTGTGACCATAACCTAAGACGTCCGTGACCACAGTTGTTCGCTAGGCGATTCTTAGGTTGAATATCGAATTTGAGTCTTAATGCCTCTAACATACCACCTCCTCTTAAAAATGGGTAGATTGCTACATCCATATTTTCTCATTATTGCTCGTGTTATATAAATAGTAGAAATAATAAATAGCCATTCAAAGGGATTTTAATGTTTATGAAATTGAATCAATTTTAGGATGAAAAAAATGTGTTGTTTCTATCGTATTTATTTCATTCATACAGAAATTAAGTTGTTTTCATAAATTAATCAAACTACCCTTGCTTCTTTTCAGTAATACACAAAATATCAATATTTTTTTTTTTTGTGACTATTTTACTTTCGGTTTTAATGATGTTGAAAACAATGGGAATTCAAAATCCATTTATTAATAAACACAGTACCGATAATGCTTTGTTATGTGGCAATTAAATGCCTCCATACTACATTAAGACTCTGAAAGAGGAATATAGGTCCAAATGATATAATTAAATTTCTCGTTGCCAGATGCGAAAAGAGGAAAATGAAGTCATTCAGAATCTGTTTAATTAGCACTCTTTCTACTCGACTCGCTCTGATAATAGGTAGAAGGGTGTTTACTGCAGAAAATACTCTGCATAATTCCATTCATTATGCATCAATGTACATTAACTTCTGAGCTGAATGACTTTCTAACAAATATCCTTAAATAGTCATGCAATTGTAAAGGAGACACAGTATCTTAATGATGAACGAAAAAATACCGAAAACTATATTAACTGATTTTAATTGTGTAATTTTTCTAAATATATATACAATGTTTATACTTTTAGCTATGCTATTCAGAGAGCAATTTTTGTTTTCTGCAAAAAATGTTCAAGATCGTTTCATTATCCCTCAAAATAATTCAAATATTTTTCTCAAATTTTAACTTTTCATGTACTTAAAATGCTAAGATTCTTAAAATCAATATAAAGTTTTCAAGTTTTTTCAGGTTTCTTTGCATAACATGTTAAATTATGTGCATGAAATAAGGATTTAGGTAATAAAAAAGTTATTTTTCATAAGTCTTCAAAAATAGGATAAAGATTTTTCTACTGTTTTTTAAGTTGCTTATAGAAAAAAATTATGAAAATATAATTATCACTAGTACAGCCAAACTCATAACCAGGAATATGAGCAACTTTTTTAAAAAGTTGAGATAAATATTTTGCTAAAAAACATTAAAAATTCTGGAAGTAGTAGAAAAATTTAAATATTAAAATATTTTAAAAAAATATATTTAAAAAAAATTATTTGCTTAAAAATAACTCCTTTTTGGAAATTCTAATTTTGTTTTGCTGAAATATTTAAGAAAAAGTATAGATTGCTCAAACATTGATGAAAAATATTTTTTTACAAACATCTAATTTAAAAAGTGTTCGTTGGATACTGTATCCCCTTGAAAATAAATCCAGCAATTTCTTCCTCTATTTATGAATTTTTATATCTATTTAAAAATCAAATGAAAAAAATGATACATTTTATTTTATGTGATATTTTAAGGTTTCAATAAGCTAATTTTAGCTATTTTACGTCATTTATAATTTTATTTTATTATAGTCACCTTATTAAATTTTCAATTAATATATATAATGTTTCTTACATATAAATGATTATGCTTTCTATTCATATAATTTAATGGTATATTGAGTTGTGCACACATTATTAAAAAAGTTTCTAACAGATTATATAATTTTATTTTCATTATAAAATTGAATCTTAGCAATAAAATTGAACCGAACATATTTAACGCATAATAACATTTTAAATTTTTGTAAGTATTTTTGAAAAGTGTCATTAAAATATTTCATATTTTCATTTGTACTTACCCCTTCAGTAAAGTATCAAACCACGCTGAAAAATAAGAGATCAGCTTGATTGGTAATTATGTGAATAATGATGAAAATCTAAGGAGCAGTATGATGGGACATGTGACATACGAGCGTAAAACAGTTCTTAAATAAGAAAGCAATGCGAATGAATAATAATAATCAATTTCTTAATCCTAAGAAACAGTAGAAACAAATCTGGCACGTGAGTCTACACTTAATTAAAATACAAATGAAATGAGAAGATGATGATGCAGTTTAATAAGGTGTGTGGTCACCTCTGACTGCGAGACACGCTGTGCAAGAATTTCTCGTACTTTCAGTGGCATTGTAGATGTGCTGTAGACTCGAAGAGTTCAAACATCATGATGAGCTCAAGTTTGAACGGTGTTTGGTGGGGGAGGTAGGGCTGCAAGTGGTTTCCCGAGCATATCCCACACATGCTTAATAGAATTTAGATCAAGTGAGTGAGCATGTCAATGCGTTCATGGGATACTTTTCTTGTCAAGGGAGTCGTCATTTCACCTCGCACATTGAAAAAGCACGATAACATTCATAAATATTATGTCAGAGTCTCAAATCTGGAGGACATAAGTTTCAAGTACTTCAACTCTATTTCTTTCAGCACACACACACATCGTCTCAAAAATATGGAGGTTTATTCGGCCTTCCAGCACAATTCCTGCCCATGACTCCTTTTGACGGAAAGCGATGACTTTCCTTGATGTTTCCCAAATGAAAACGACTTCTTCTTACTCGTCATATTGCTAACCGATGAGAATTAGTGTTCAGACTAAAATGAAATTCATTATTCAGCATCACATTGGTCCACTGTCCCAAAATCTAATGCTAACGCTCCATACTCAAGTTGAAATGAGCACGTTTATGCGTAGATGTGAAAGGAAAGCAAATTTCTGGCATATATATGGACATGACTGAGTCCACTGTGAACAGTTTGTAGCAGCTGAAAGAGAAGAACCCAGTTCCCTGACACAACTCTCCATGAGATATCATGCAGTTATTACCAGATATTGTTCTTGTAGAACCATTGCGACTCTTCCGACTTTTGTATAACTTATATTAAATTGCGATGGGTAACGCCAGTCGAATTCGGAGAAAGTAAACAGAACTTGAGAGAATAGCGATGCTGCGAATACGTCGAATATAAAACTGTCTCTAGAAAGAAATTAACAACACCTTCTGATTCGAAACTTTAAACCATTTATGTCTATGTGTGTATCCGTCCAAATGATCAATAAACTGTTATACAATCTCAAAGTTTTCCCATACTTGGAATTTGAATATCAATAGGATACAACAGCCATTTCAAAACAAACGTGTAACGACGCTGAGGCACTTAGAATGCCTGAAGGCTCTAAACCCTGTCAGCTGATTTGTCGTTCATCGCGTTGCTTTTGATTTCAATGTTAATGAACAATCCAATCACATAAGATTTTTTTCTAATTTTGCCAATTAAATTTGAAGTTCAAAACAAGATGAATATTTTGAACTGCTTTATTCCTTCATAGGTATAGTACATATATTATTGAGAGTGAAAGAGTGTATGTTTTTTTCCAAAGTTTACATATAGTTAGAAATACAATTTACTAACTCCTTTTCTTGGTTCATTTTAATTGATCCGTCAATAAAATAAATTATTTACAACAAATGCGATATTGTATATCCGAACAAGAGCTTAGAATCTGGTAATAGTAACTTTGAAAATAAAATATAAATAAAAAAGTATATAGACAATTTCTTACTTAATCTCTGTTTTTGTCATATCATGACCTACTTTTCTTTCATGCTTGTGTCGTAAGGCATTTTCATGCTTTCTAAACTTATTGCAGAAGCCTTTTTATTACAGTCATAAAAATTCATTACTTGTATTGAAATGCTTTCTTTTACACGGAATTAAACAAACCAATAAATTATTTAACCAAGTGGGTACAGTGAAATTAAAACACAGTGTTCACTATTTTTACACAAAAATATTTGAAATTTTACTATCATTAAATTGCTTATTAAAATCTATTCCTAAAATTCAGGTTCTGTGTTTTCTAAATAGAAAAAGTAATCCAAGAATATTTTTCTTATCTTGCGTAACTTCAAATAGAAATTAAGTTACTTGCCGATCTAGTATACATCCATAAAGATGAAGTAAGCTATATCTAAGAAAATAAATGATTTTTTTTATTATTAACTATAAGTTAGTAACTGAAAATTAGTTTAAAAAAAAAACCAATACTATTTGACAAAATTAATATTTTCTGGAAAATATGACAAATTTCAAAAATAATCTCATCAATATCAATATGGTATAAATCTTGTGAATAACATAAATAGTGTGGGAATATTTACGAAATTCAATTCATGTCTGAAAGATTTAAGCAAACCCCAAATGTCCTGAAAGCTTATTTAAATATGTACCATGATATATTTAAACATTGCTTTAAAAGTATTTCTAGTAATAGTCGTAAAAATTAAGAAAATTAAATAAAAATTTATTTTGGGATGATTTTTATTGTGTACTCTTAATTAATTTTGCCATAAAATCAAAATCTCTTATGGTCTACTATGATGTTTATAATGTCTCTATGGCAACAAAAATTCTTTTTATAGAAAAAAGAACAAATGCTAATATTTGGATAAGATAATTAAGAGAAAATATTTTCCGCTGTTTTTTTTTTTTTTTTTTTTGATTAAGAGGTATTTTAAAAATGGCAAAAAATTTGTACATTTAATAAATAAATACTAGAATTTTACCTTTCCATGATTTCAAAATAATTCAGAGCAAAGATGAAATTGTTATAATACATTGATAATTTTGTATAAGATATGACACACATACACACATATATATTCCTATATTTGTATATATGCATATTAAATCGTATAAATTAAATGAAATCAACAAAAATTCAAGAAACAGGCAAGCACTGAAAGGGCATCATAAAAGATGAATTAAAAATATATTTTCTGCATTTAAAACCAAACAGCAATAGTTTTATTCTTTTCTGAATGGAAAATGGTGGGGTCAGTCGGGATTTCATACCTTAATGTTAAAGTTAGTTTTTTATATTTTTGTCATTAGTTTTTAGTAATCTAGTAAGACATTCATTTTAGTTTCAGTATTATTTTTTTATTTTATGAAAAATTAATAAGTTGGAAACGTTATTATGTGATTTAACCTGTTCTTAAAATCCTCCATTAAAATTTACATTAGGTCTTAATTTATCATTTTTGCAATTAAATTTAGTTTGTTTACTTTCTAAATATTTAAATAGAAATGATTTTTTTTGTTGTGTTTCGTTAATAATGAGTTTTACTTAAACATTAGAATTTTTAATGACAAAAAAATTCCTAACTGTATCTCAAAAGAGTTTGTGAGAATAATGTTTTCTCAAAAAATTTTTTTTAAAACTTTTGAGGTTAAAAATAAAAATTGCTGAAATACTACATACGTATAGAGCAAAAATGATTATGATGAGCTATTAACTAATACAAAAAAAATCGTTTAGCTTGACCATCGCTCTGTTTTACACAAAAAGAGAAAAACATTTGTTAAAACATTTTATTATCAAGAGCTCTGCACAATGTAGAAAAAAGAGTTGTAGCCAAAAAGTTTAAAACCAATTTAATAATTAAATTTTTCAAATTATCACCAATGAAAATATACAAATGAGGTCGTAAAAGTTAATAAGTTTTCAAATTTTATTAGCAATTACTTTTACATTAATAATTATTATAACTTATTTTTATTATAATTTACTTCTAAAATAATGACTATTATAACTTATTTTTATTATAATTTACTTCTACAATAATAATTATTATAATTTATTTTTATTATAATTCATTCTTATATAATAAATTATTATAATTATATTATTCTGCTGTGCTTATGACATCAACATACATTACAATTGGTATGTCTCTCCCTTCTGGAAAAAATTATTTATATATTTTATTATTTTCCCTAAGCACCCATTAATAATTTGTTTTAAACTAATCATTTGCAATTTATTTTATTTTTGAATAAACAAAATGCTAAAGGGAAGACATCAAATTGGATTTGATTATAAGAGTAGGGCTTTAAAGTCTCTTTTATTTCGATATTTTAAGCAAAAGAAAGTCATCGCTTAAATTATTTCATGCTCTGGAATATTTTATTCATATCAATAAAATAATTCGAATAAATATGAAGAATGCTTCTAGTAACTTAAGAATATTATGTTACTTGTTTTATGTATCGCGATATCTTCATGTACAGATTTTTTATGATCATAGCAATGAAAATTTCATAAAAAAATTGCTACGTCATTTTAAGCATTTAAAATTTGGTTTTTCTCTCCATGATGAATAGCGTGCAATGGTTCAGGAAAAAGTTGTCATTGAGCCAAATAAGCCCATTTTGCAAAATGTTGTATACTCTTCGATAATAAATCTAAAATAACGTTTAAACGGGTCACTGCGTTCTTCCTTGGAATCTTAAGAAATTAGAAGAAAAAAAACATTATTTGTGTATCTACATTAGTTTTTTCTGCTGGTAAATAAATTAATTACTTTTATAATTTTTCTCTTCGCTGTCATAAGATTTAAATATAACTTTTGTCTAATGACATAGTTATTGACTATCATGAAACTCAAAAACATACGTTTGGAATAACTACAAATGTTATGGCAATTATTATTCTGATACAAATAAAATAATAACACACAGATTCAATTAGAACTTTTAGAAGAATTAATGATGCAAAATATTTGAGAAATTCATATAAATATTTATATATAAATATATGTACACACACACACACACACATATATATATATATATATACATCTAATTGATACGTATCTAATTCAGAACAAGACAGGAACCATTCTTTAAGAATTAGAACTTTGTCAGTATCAAAGACATCCTAAGCATATCAATTATCAAGAAGAAAAAAAAAGAGATAATTAAAATAAATATTGAGATAAAATGAAATTTAAGAACAAGAATTAATTCCTTTTCGAAGGGAAATAGGAATTAAAATTAGTATCACTAATCACAACTTCATTGATTGCATTAACATTAATAGTATAGACCTAGAAAAATTAAAATTCCTTAAGCATACATAAATTCAAATTAGAAAAATTAAGAAAAAAGAAACAAAAACATTAAAAGAAAAGCAATTAAACATAAACTTAAAATTATCTCTACACATTAATACATACTTAAAAGTACTTTTTTTAAAGATAGATGGATAGATAAGTAAAATCATAAACATGTTATAATGTTAGAACAGTTATGTTAATATTACTTAAGATTTTACAAAATATAATAAATGATTGTTTCAATAAGACGGTTATCATTAAAAATAGTTGTGAAAACCTGAAGAGAAGCCAGAAGAAACTCAATACGGTTTATTAACAATTTTTACATAACATGTTTGGTCCCTCTGTCTCGAATTGCTTTACTCGGTTAAATCCTATCTTATAGTTAAAAAATTAAGTGTTAGTATATTCATGAAGTGAGTCACTTCATAATTGCACAGGATTCGACTCCTATTATTCTAACCGGAGTCATTTTTAACATTAATTTTACTGCAAGCAAGTCATTGCAATAATTGACTTAAAATAGTTTACAAACCTATATCAGCTTCTACTTATCATCTTCCTTCCTTCTTCTTCTTGTGGTCACAGCATCCTAGTGGTCAAATTCGTGGACTCATAGCTGGGTTTTGTTATTCGAGTCATGGGTGCGAGTCTTGATGCTACTAAAAACCCGTAATGTAGCGGTTCTGATGTATGTTAAATCAATTGAGGTCCCAATACCTCTCTTCGGCCTGTCGGATTTGACAGCTTATGTATCATCCTCGTTACTTGACCGATGCTCTAGATAATAAAGTCCTGCGTTAATATTCTTCTTGTTGCTTTTCAGTGCGGCATTACAAAGCAGTCACATACCCTTTAGTCTCTTCGTTTTTATTATGGTTCGCTTACGTATCACTCTCATTAATTTAATTCTTTAAACTTCTTACCTTCATCTAATTTGCCTAATCACGTTTAATTTCGTTAGCAAGGATCTGGCTTTTTATGCAATTTCAACTACACAATTTTATATGGTTAATGGCGAGAAAACCACAAATAGCCCCACGTCAGAACCTGATGCACAAGCGTATGGTAATTGCTACAGAATTCAAGGAAATGAATTAATGCTGGTTAATATGTTTCAATTATGTGATGAAATCATCAGGTATTTAACAAATATCAGTATTATTATTGGTTATATAAACTCTTGATATTTATCTTGGATTAAGTACAGCACAGATTATATGCGTGTTAAAAAATAACGGCGAGGGAAAGAAAAATTATAAAAGTTTTAGTAGCACTACGAAGAAAAAATTGTAAATTTAAGTTAATTAAATTGAAAACACTGCACTATAATATCAGATTTTATTTTTGTTAAAAGGTTTATTGAAGCACTTATATGAAATTTTCTTCTGCCTAAGTCATTAAATTATAGTTTGGAATAAAATGGTCTTATTTTACACAGTCTGTAAAGTTCTGAGAAGCTTATGATTATGAAACATGAACATAAGTTAAGCATCTTAACTTTTCGAACTCATAATGAGCCAGCTGTTTCTAAGTCATTACATAAAGTAGTTTTATTTAGAAGAGGTGCAGCATTTTAGCACTATGTAATTGCAAAAATCTCCTTTTTCTCCGTGAATGATAATTTTCTGGGGACACTTATTCAAACTGGATGCAATTAAAAAGTGTTAAATATTATTTTACATTTATTTTTCATATATATATAATATACTTTATAAACGAAATTTTGTTCTAGCTAGAATTCAAAACATGTTTTTTTATTATAATTGCAATAGTACAATCAGAAGAGGGTCAGTTTATGCCCACACATGTATGAGAGACTTGATCTCCTTCATGGCTTGTATACTTTCTATTCTGGAGTTACGGGGAATATACCCAAATTTTATAATCACTTTTTTTCCTTTCTTTCGTTTTATTTCAACTTGAACACAACATTTCGCTCTTCAGCCTTAAATTCTTGTTGGAAAAAAATTGTCAGCATGCGTCAAAAGTGGCAGTTTCGTGGTACAAAAATTATTTCAAAATTACATTATTACTTTTTTGCTCGGTATTTCAGATAACATTTAGAGCTTTTCATGTTACTCGAATTTGTAAAGTTATGGAACATATCCCCCAATTTAGCATAAGCCGCATGTATTTTTATACACGAATTATTTGCATGGTTTTCTAAAGAGCTTATCTAATGAGTAAAGAAGTTTCGGTATATATCCTGAATATTATATTAAATATCCTATGTTTAAAAAGCCAAAATTGTGTATGTCCCATCTAGTCGAAGCATGATTTAAATTTTTATCTGGCCTTTTGTTTAGTGTCCAACACTTTTTATTTGTACTGGTGTCCTTTGTTGGGAATGTGACAGTTTTACACAGGATATGTAAAATTCTTAAAAATGAAAAAAAAATGTTTATCTCGTAAGTAAAAGTAAGAATTGCGTAGTTCGAAAATTGATACTTCTGTGGAGACTGAAAATGATGGTATTTGCGTATGTTGGAACATGTTCAGTGCAGTGCTTTGAAACTCAAAGATCTTGAGCCCTGGTATGAATTAACATTTCCATACACAGTAAATCAAACAAAATAGCTAACCTGTAAAATAAAATCTGAAAGGCAATTTATTAGATTGTCAGGTTATTAATAAAAACCTTTTCTTATATATGTATTGAATCTTGATTGTTCCAGTTTATGAAATATTAAAATTCTTACATTTCAGGCTCTTACTCCATTTTTCTACAATAGCTTCTGATAGTTCATTTCAGAAATATTTTAAAATGTTCTGCTCAAACCCATAGAAAAATATGTTTAGCAAATCAGTTAAGGTTTTGCTTAACGAAAGAAAAGTTCAATCGATTTCGTTTGTACCTATCAAATAATGAATCATATCACGAAAGTTTTAGTTCCCCACTACGTAAATTTATTTATTTTTCTACGTATGAATAATTCATCATTAAGACTTTTATTTAAAATGAGTACCATCATATTTCAGATTTTTGGATTATTTTAGAAAGTTTAAATATCTCATAAATCATTGAAGCCATAAATGATCATTGCGATAATATAAGTTACACACAAATGTTTTATTAGTAATATTTCTATATATATATATATATATATATATATATATATATGCAGTTTTGAATTTAAACTGCTTAAAGTATTTTTTTAAACTTCACAAATAAACAAAGAATATAATTCAAAATTGAAATAATAAAAAAAATTATTATTTTTCATTCTAAACAAAGACATAAACTGAACCCAAAATTAGAAAGATAAAATTACAAACTGAAATATAAAAAAAAAAATATACAATGAGCAAATTTCACAAGAAAAGAAAAAATAGAAATTCATAAGAAAGTAGAGATATTAAAATCAGAGGTATCAAACATTTATAAACACAAATATTATTTTGGGAAAAAAAAAACAGGAAAGTAAATATAGTAATTTTAATTTTGCAAAAGGTTTTAGATAGTTAAGCTGGGTTATTCGAAATTTATTGGTCAAACTTTACCCATCATAACAATGTAATTTTAGAAATAACTTTGAAACCAAAAATATAAATTTAATAATTCGAGATAAAGACCAACGTTTTTAAAAACAACGTTTTTGTATAGTGGCAAAGTTTATTAAGAAAATTTATTGAAATATTAGTTAAAACTGGTCGCAAATATCTAAATATTGCATTGTTAGGCAAATAAGAACGGTTCCCAAATTTTCAGAGCTCTAGCTTGATGGGAAGTTGGTTAAATTAACAATAGACAATTTGATGACACACTGATACACATATATACAGACACACACCAAGTGAAATACATAACAACGTTAAAACTAACTAAAATTAATTAATCCGGTAAATTAAATGGTTGGAATACAGTTTTGTCAAACCGCTCTTGGAGACAGGAATTATTTGGCCGTATTTTGCTAAATGTTGCTGAATTGGTCAGCGAAGCGGACTTAACATTCAGCCAAAAAAAAAAAAAAAAAAATCCCCAAGTTTGGCAATTATTAAAATTGCGCAAAGTGATTGGGCTAAACTGCATTATTTAAAAAAAAATATGAGTTAAAACTTGTCGCAAACGTCTAAATATTGCATTGTTAGGCGAGTACGAACGATTCCCAAAATTTCAAAGCTCTAGCTTGATGGGAAGTTGGTTAAATTAACGATCGAAAATTTAATGACACACACACTCATACACACACACACATCAAGTGAAATTCAGAAAAACGTTGTAAAAAAACCTGAAAGCTCAAATCCAAAAAATTACACCAAAAAAAGAAAACCGTGTATGATGCCCACAATAAATCTTTCAGAGCCAAAAACTAAATTGATTAAAACGAAAATGTTATTAAAAACTCAAACAATGAAACAAAAAAAATTCAGGTACTACATACCGCGGGAGTGAAAACTACAAACATAGAGCGCAGAGAAATTAACAAATATTTGGAAATTTACGTATCAGAAAAATTTAAAATTTAAACTTAGAATAAAGAGTTACTAATATATATGGAAAGTATTCCTTGTTTTATAAATAATTATTAATAAAAATTTGAAGAAATATACATACAATAATTACATCCGGCATACATATACGATGTCTGGAAATAAAATAACAAGATTGATGCTACAGGAGCAGTATGCATAACCTAAGCACCAACGACCGACAGCAGTTTAGAATGAAGTTTTCTCTCACGAATACAGTGCCTCTCGCTTCAATAAACAAATCCGTATATTCGTAACCTTCGTTCGCATTAGAGTTATTTTTTTGTTGTGCCGTAAATTGATAAGTGTAACAACAGAGCAAGGAATTTGTTGTGAAATTTAACATAAAACATGTACAAACAGCTACTAAAGTATATATTGTTTTAAACAAGTATATGGTAAGGAATGTTTATCGTGAGCAAATGTTTTTTAGTGATTCAATCGTTTTCAAGATGGTCGAGAAGACGTTGAAGAAGATTTAAGAACGGGCAGCTCTTCCTCTTAAAAAATTCATGAGAGTATAAAAAGATCGATAACCTTGATCTGACTATTGGTTAAGTATTCTTGTGATTGCTGAGACTGTAATAATTATCAAAGAATTATTACCACAAATTTTACATAACAGTTTTAACATACAAGATAAGTATGTAAAAATAGTGCCAGAAATTCTCATGTTTGAACAATAAGAAGCTCACTAAAATGCTTGTATTGGCATTTAGAATTCCATTAAATGTGACCCTAACTTATTGGAAAGGTTAATAATGTCTGATAAAATGTGCTTTTTTACTCATGATCCTGAAACAAAGGGCATTATAAAAGCTCATCTTCACTGATAGCCAAAATATCTTGCATGAGCAATCCAAAATTTAAAGCAATGATAATTTTTTTTAAAATATTCAGGGGATTGTATACCTTCACTGGGTTTCTGAAGGTCAAAGTATTTTTTAAAATTACTACTTTCACATTCTTGCAGAATTACGTGAAAGAATAAGGGAAAAAAAGATTTGAATTAGGGAAGAACGAGGCATACCGCATTGTCTGTCAAGAGGTTTCCTAGTGTTAGAAATTCCCCTTATTCACCGGATCTTGATTCTTGCAACTTCTATCTGTTTCTTAAGGCATTAAAAGGAACAAGATTTGAGTCCGATGAAATTGTGGAAAAGAAAGCGGCACGCGTCTTGAAAGAGCTGACAGAAAACTTCCAGCACTTTTTCGGACAATGGATGTTACACCTGGAGCGTTGTAGAGATTGAGGATGGATGTATATTGAAAGGTGATAATACGTAAGCATTTATGAGATCAAAATAAAAGGTTTTATTTCGTCTGTCTCGTTTTATACAGTTCACATTTCGTATAAAGTGGTGTTTTGAAAAGTTTGATAATTACAATGACATAAACTCTATATCTGGATAAATTTTACTTTATATATTAAAATTAACTAATACTCATAAATCACATATCATTATATAAACTTATAAATCACTATTATTAATGCTGATTTGTGTGATTTCATAAGACCCTATAATGAAATAATCAGCAGTGAGGAGAAGACAGAATTCAATCTGCAGAGTTCGAAAATGACGGCTTTTAAAAGGTCAATTAACCCTGTGAGAAAAATATATCTCTAGTAAAAGAAGTGTTTATTATCGTAAATAAAAATTAAGCTTCTGTATCGGATGTTTTTAATATTAAACTAATTCTTCTTAATACCCAGGATTATAATAAAACTTTTACAATATTGAGGGATATTTCAACCTACATAATCTCGAAAGCAATCAAATTATAAATAATAATGAAATTTCAAACATTATGTACATAAGACTCAATTATTTTACAAAATATATAACATCCATACAGCTCTGTTAGTAATAATTAAACCTTCCCGATACCATTTTATCATATATAGTTTGAACCTTGCTAAGTTGGATTAATTCGAACCTGAGCCGGTATGGTATACCGAAAATACAAGATAACTGAAGATTTGGGAAAACTAAAATTACTCATTATATTATGGAAACTAATCATTATTTTGAAGTTATTGAGTATGAATCATATTTATAGAAAATAAGCATGTCTACTCTTGAACAGTCGAAGTGCTCTTAAAGTTGTTGTATTGTATTTTCCATTTATACTATGTAATACCAAATGCCTTTTGTCACTGGTAATAGGATGCATAACTGAGGGTCTATTGACTTTTTATAAAATTTTTGCAAAGTTTCCTTCCAGCACTTTCTTTTCACTCATTCATAGCTGTTAGCAGATTTTCAGTCAAAAAATAATTGTTCAAAATATATATGGAGGAACCAAACAAATATTTATTGAAATATACAGATTGCTTCTCAAATACAAGTTTTAAAATAAATATATCTTCAATGTGACCGATGTGGATTATCCAGATATTTTGTATATATATATATATATATATATATATATATATATATATACATTCAGTTTTTTTATTTTATTTTATTTTTTTTGTCAAATGCTTCCATTTTTATTAGCTGTCTGAGTATAAAAATTCATAAAAGGAGAAACAAAATATTTCATCCGTGATGCTTAAAATAGCTTCTTAAGCTGAGAATTTTTTTTTTATATGTTCTTTTAAAGTTCTTAAAAGTACTCAAAGTACAGAGATGGAGAGGATTCTAAAGTGTTTTGAAAACCTTAAAAACGAAAGTAAATGTCAAAGAAATGTTGATCAAAGAGTAATAGATAAAAAATATTATGTTACTTAATTGGGTGTCAATTAAAAAATTAATGTTTGCGATGTTCTTTCATTAGGTTCTAAGCTTTACCTACTTCTTCTGTTTTATTTTAATCTTCTTCTGTTTTAGATTAATTTTTGCACGCCAAAAAATTCTTTAATATTGTGAAGTTTTAATTTTATTCGATTTGCTTCTTTCAAAGCATTTAATTTTCAGAGAAATTTAAAATATGAGTATTTTACGGTAGCTAATAAGTGAACAGCATAAAATATCAAACATATCATAGATACTTAGCAAAACAATAAATATTTTTAAAAAAAGGGAATTTTTAATTTTATGAAATATATCATTGAATATAAAACTGTTGACATAAAAACACGTTTTTGAACAACTATTTTAACATTTTTAACTGCATTATTTACATGCATATATTCTTTTTTCTTTAAATTTAATTGGATTTCATTTAGTTTAAAAATATAACATTTCCTTTAAATTATTTATCTGTAAAAATACAGGATTTAACATTAAAAAGTTTATTATATAATATCCAAATCATAATTTTATTTGTGTTTTTATACTACGTAACGTAAAAATGAAACTATTACGCATAATAATTTCAATTTTAATAAGTAAATGGGAAATGGGATAGGTGAGAAAATATTACTATACAAAATTAATAAGTTTAAATCGTAGCGTAAGCAAAGCTTTAATTGTAGTTTTTACTTTTTTTCTATAGCTTATACCTAAATATTAATATTTCATTAGTCAATAGAAACAATTATCTGTAATTGTAGTTTCATATACAAGTGCTTTGCTTCAAAGAACATAAAAAATAAATTACTCCATTTATTAAAAATGTTCCATGAAAATGCATTTAAAATAAATATTAATTAAAAAGGAATTATTACGAAATATATATTTTGAAGGACATGTAGTCTTATAAACAGTATTACCCAATTCTCAGAATATAATTTTTTAGTGTTTGTTCCTTTATATAAGATTTTACAATCAAATTTTATAATTAATATCGAACATTGTATCAGTAACAAAACATGGCATATCGAAATAGGTAATAAAAAGTGCCATCAATTATATTGTCATGCATACGTTTTCACTCAGAAAGTCATTTTGTATGAAAAATCGAAAATGTATAATCATCATGTATTTAATATTTGTTCATTTTGTAACAAACATTTTACCATTTTACAATATTGTTTGGAAAGAAGCTGTACATTATTCCATAATGGAGTGATTTTTATTATTACTGAAAAGCTTTCTTAATTTTGAATTGCGATCTTCATTAACAAAACACCAGCAAAATTTAGAATAAAGAATTAGATTATTCAAAAATGAAAAGAAAGAAAAATAAAAGTTATATGAGTGATATAAAAATTCAAAATTTCATTGAATGTTACTCTGAATATTAAATAAAATAAAACGTTACAAGACTAGAAAATTTTGGAATGCTACAAATTTTTATGTCAATACTTTTTTGCTTATATTCTATCTTCATTCATAACAATTACTATGAACGGAATTAGTAATTCCTCACTTTATGAGAAAATATAAAAAATCATATTTTCTAAAATATAACCAAAATAATATAATATTTCAAGTACCTTTATCTTTAAATATTTCTATTAATTTTTAACTTTTTTTCAAATTATTTCAATTTTTTTTTATTTAAATTTCATAAATTAAATTTTTAAGAAAAATTTAAAATTAGTCGTATTAAAAATACATTGATTGTATATTAAAGTGTATTATAATTATCTAAACCTTATTTCGATTCCATTTCTTTTTTAAAATTTATATTTCATATCTCTTACTAAGACCGATCAATTAAATGCTTCATAACAATGGATGAAATAGAAATAGATTAAAATACATATATTAAAATGCACTTAATTTTACTACAATATACTGAATAAATCAACAACCATTTTACAATAAGGAAACATAAGTAAATGAACTGAGAAACTAATTAAGACAATTATCTGATGTATTAATTAAATTAATCATTACTACACATATATCATGAAACAGAAATTTTTATATATGTTAGTATATAATTGGCTTTTAAATAACTGTACCTGAATATATTAACACTTTATAAAGACTAGAATAAATACATATACTACATTGTTTTACTCCTCATTTATCTTTGTTCATTTTTAAAAGTCAAATGTGAAAAATATTAATTTTCTTTTTTATTTCCAACATTAAAATCAAAAGAATAATTACCTTCAAATATCCATTGAACACATAGACTGCTTCGACGACATATAGTACACATCCGGCAACAAATAGAAAGAAAATCTACAAACTGCTAGATTGGGGAGTTCCATTTGGGGTCAGGGATCTGATTCTCATACCAGGAGAGTTCACACTTCTTAGAGTCTCTGTGTGTGTCACCTGTAGAGTGCTAGTGAAACTTTGGTTTTTTGTGCGGCGGAAACCACAAAACATGTACAAGAACATCTTCTTGAATTTCTGGCCGAAAATGCAGTAGATGACGAAATTGACCGAAGAATTAAAAGTCACCAAGAGGTTGGACACGCGAACCAGAGCCGGGACGAATAGGTCAAACAACTCCAAGATGTTGATGAGTAGAGCCAGGATATTGCAGACGAAAAAGATGGACACAACACAAATGAGCATCATGGCCAATCCTATTTCTTTTTCTTCCCTGCGAGTCAGTCTTTGTCGATCCTTGTTGGCGTGTTGTACGGCTCTCCAGATGGAAATGTTTAGCACTGCCAACGTGAGAAATGGAATGAAGTACATGACAAACAGGTACAGCCAGATGTAATATACCTTGTAGTAAAGTTTATTCATCCGGAATTCACTGGGCTTAGCTATGTAGACACTGCTGTTGGTCAGTGGATCCATCACCTCTGTGACATTAATCTCCCAAAAGCGTGGTATATTGTAGCAAACAGCAAATACTACGATGAGGAGGTTGAAGAGTCTCGCCCGTCTGTAAGTGCAGAGAAATCTGGCTTTTAGGGGATGACAAACAGCAACGTACCTCTCCACTGTGACTCCAACTGTGGTCCACACAGATCCAGTTTGAGCTATGAGGCCAATGGGATAGGCGACCATGACCACGAATGGAAATATTTCGAAGGTATACCGATACAGAATGGTCAACTTGTAACCCAGCTTGTGCAGTCCCAGCATCGTTACGGAAGATATAAGAACAATGGTATCAAAGAAAGCGAGTCCTTGAAGTCCACAGTTGACAGAGGATCTCATCTCTGGTTTGGATAGAATGATAAGAGATATAACGTTGCCGATTATTCCCATGATTCCCAAAAGAGTTAAAATAGCGCCTTCTGTTATGAATTCGAACATTGTAATATCTGGTATGGTAACCGTGATGTTGTCGAAAGTGTATGAAGTATTGTCCTCCATTTTTAAAACTGGTATAAAGGAATCAAGAATAAAATGCAGTTATTTAAAGAAACAATTCTCAGATTTCTAATTCAACCAAGTTTTTGTAATGTCACTTCTTCCAAGCACTATCAGTTACAACAAATGGACTGTTTCTGTTCAGGCATACTTTTATCATTCTGGAAAATCATTCAGAAACATTTGAAACACTAAACGCAGACATATCATTACAAATTTTGCATATTAGTTTTTAATTCTTGAAGTGTTTTATATTTTTTTTAAAAAAATTTGTCTCAATAATGTCTTAAAAGACAAAAATGCAATTTCATCAATGGGTTATGTTATTATCAGCAACTTGAAAAGTCAGATTTTTATTTGTAGAAAAATGAGCAATGTGATTTCCTTTATATTTGAAAACTCATAAACACATACATATAATTTTCGCCCGCTTCATTTCAAAATATTTCCATGAGATTTTCTCATATGAAAATTTAGAAAAAAATATATGACGAAATAATAACAATTGTAAAAATTAAATATCTAGTTCATGGGATATTAGCTCTAACTTCATGATTTTTTCATTTGATTGAATATTTTACTATAAAATACATTTATAAATTTCATTGAAATATGTACTTTTCTTTTCTGTAATTTGAATCTTTCAATATACGTATTTTTTTTTTTATAAATGAGAATAAAACAAATACTCTATACAGAACCGGCAGATATTAAAAGCAGTTGTTTTAAATATTACTAAATTATTCGGCAAATGTCAGCAAATATGGCGAAAAAGGAATTTTATAATACCAAAATGAGTTCATTTTTAAAATATCTCGGTATATTTCATTAGATCGAAAGTAAATAAAACAGCGTATAATTTATACGATCATCCGATTTTTTCACCTGTTTTCTACAAAATGTTCCTCTTAACACAAGAACATTTAGAATCAGCAATGCTTTGTACTTTAAGGAGCTCCATTAAATAGTTACTTTTAAGACAATAAGTTTCATTTTTACTATCTAACATTAATAATATATATCTAAACACTGAAAAATCTGAGAAGCGTGTTTATCATACATTTTGTTAAAGAGCATAATTACACACAAATAGTATTTACTTAGACAGATCTATATAAATAGTTGATGGATTAATTATATTTTCTAAAAATGTTCATTTTAAATCATTATTTTTCTACGGTAACACAAAACATTTTTTTGAATAAAATATATTTAATTAATATTATACGATGACAACGGTTTTCAAAAAAGAGTCACTACTGTCACATATTTCTTTCTCATATGAAATTTCTGCTGTACATCTTGAAGATAGTTAAACTATATACAAGTTTATACGTAATTACTACTTATTTATTAAGAGTTTTTTAAAACTAATTATATTATTTTTGGCTGCTAGTTCGATTTTATAACATTCAGCGTAAGACGTACCGTTTAGTTAACTCCAAACAGAAGTCATCATTGTCATCTCTAGAAATATCAATCCTATACTTTTCTCAGCATGAAAATAAAAATTATTTTCTTGAAATGAAAATCTACAACCAGCAAAAATTGTTCTCGAAATTAATTTCATTCATTTATATGACTTCGGAATAAAGTCGTTTGTGAATTTTTTTTTTCATTCGATGTCATCAAATCTTCGGAAAAGAGCTACAAGTGCATCGTCTGCCGAAAATGAGAAATGGACCACGGACTTGTTCGGGTACCGACGCTTTAACTGAAAGCGCGGAAAACGAGGAGCTCTGTATGGCACCCCGCATAGAGGGCGCTGCGGGCGGTAAACTTTTCGGAACAGCCGTAGATTGGAGGAAGAATTTGTGAAAGGAGGTGTGAGGAGGCGAAACTGAAGTGATGGGTGGAAGAAATAGTTGGTATATTTTTAACGTATCAACCAGATTTGAGGTTTTTGGATATGGGTTTTCATGAGGAGAGTGTGGAGGGGGGAGGTTTTCAGCAAGCATTTTCATTTCAGTTGCAACATAATATCACTCATTCGTTAATTTGTTTTTTAAACATCTGAAAAGGTTTCTATTCAAATAATAAATCGTTTTCAATCTCTTCATTATTTTTTTCTATATTTCTTTCGTAACATAGACAACTGATATTAATTGAAAATACTTTCCGAAGAGTATTCTAGGGATGAGTAGTTTTTGAAACTGTTCAAATTATATTCCTAAAAATATGAGGATATTCTTAATGAAAATGTTATGCAATATATTTTATATTAATCATTGCCATAAAATAAAATACTTTTTTGCAAACAAACTAGTGAAAAAAATTCTCTTTCTGAAAATGTAGTTAACAATGGCTCATGGTAATTTTACCAAACAATACATTTCACTTAGTTCTTTTTCATGTCATGTTTAAAAATGTGTATTTGGTATTTTGCTTCGATCTTTCACAAAAAGTGAATAATACCCTGCATAAATGAAATTTGATGTTTATATGCTCAGAAATGCAAAAAGAGAAGAATCTTTACATATAGTATTCTCTTGTTAACCCGTCAGAAATTGTTCCAGAGTCCCAATGGATTACAAGAAAATTACTAATAATAATAATGTATTTAATTGGATTGATTGATTGATTTTATTAGGGTCACACCAAAAGCTATTGGCAATATGCTCAAAGGGGCAGAGTTCACCTAAAAGGCTTAGAGCTACAAATCGAAATCCCCGGGAGAAAATCACCTCCTCACACAGTATCTATTTAGCAAAAAGAGCTTTCTTACAAAATAAAAGGAAAGATATAACAGTTCATGCTGGAGACGGACCTCGAAATTTTGAACCTCGGTCAAGTGACGAGGACGACACCTGTGGTGGTGCCTCCCTCTCCTAACTTCCACACCTCGCCGATGGGTTGATTTTGTGAGCCTTGACAGAAATAATGCACTTCAGCCCCGATTTTACTGTCTTTCGGGCATCAAAAATTGAACCCACAGCTCTATGAAAACCACCAGTCGCTACTCCGCTTTATGACCACTAGGATACAGTGGCAACGCATTTAACTGGAAAAAACTACATTTTGTCGTATAAAATATAACATATTTAACTCTAATAAAGTGCGAAACCCATGAATTAATTAAACCTATGAAAAATTATGGTTTTGTATTTTTAATCTAGATTATGCTATTAAAATAGAAGGCGTAAAATGATATCTGTTAATCTTGCTTTCTTGTACAAAAACACAGGGCTACTGACAGGGCTGGAATGTTGAAGCGCCGTATTGTAGAAGTTTACTGTATATAAATGTTGTTACTCAATGCTATCGTATGTGAATTTGGCTATTTATTTATAAATTATAATTTTACCATGTTTATTACTGAAATCATTTCGTTACCTACAGATCAGTATTTATAGAAAGCATTATGCAGAAAAGCTTAAAAATATTACTCAAAGATACTTCAAAATTTTACTCTCAGATTTAAATAATAAAATATAACTGTTTTTGTGCAGAAGATAAATTTATTTTTTTTTAAAAAAAAGATACAACTAGTAAATTGAAAAATTATGACACACATGATATTGAGTCGTGATCTTCATATGGCAGATTGATTCCTAATTCAAATAAGAAAATTTATTTTCATAGAAATGAATGATACATTTGGAAAAAGATATAAAATAAAAGTATATCGCTATGAAATGAAATATTTATAGATAAATTCTTGCTATAAACATAAAGTTACATTTATGACATTGAAATTAAATATCAGTACCTGATTACTGTAAAAATTGCATTGATTCCATTATTCTTCCAGCATTATCATCTACTCTCATAAGTAAGCAGGATGACTTTTAACAGAACATGGAACCATTAAATATGAACAAATTATTCATATGCTCAGTATTAGGGCATTAGGAAAATTAGGAAAAAACATCATTCTTAACATTAGGAAAAAATGTCCTTGTACTTATTCCTCCTATTTCAGAACTTACTGCAAAAAATGTATTATACTTCAAATTTAAACAAAGATGAAAAGAGCAACTTTAAAGTTATGTTTCACGGAATGTAATTAATTAATGTTAAGATTAAATAAGTAAATAACGAGTAAGATTACTTCAATATTCAAGAATACATTTTAATGAATTCTTCAAAACTGTAAGCGAAATTTGTTTTCTAAAATCTATGCCGAAAATGTTATGTTTGCGTACATGAATATTACTTTTTATAATTAAAATTGTACTGTTCCAAATTTAGGAGTGTTGTGAATATGTAATTAATTTTCCTTACTAAACATTAGAAAACGTATCTAATATTTCGCAATTTAAGTGCAACATATGAAATATTATTTGTTCATATTTAAGCATTAAAATAATTTCTGATAAACTAGAAATACTTAAAATAACAATAAAAATTATTATATCTGATTAACGGTAAATTCATAATGAAAAATTACACTAAATTAGGTTAGCACAATTTATCTTATCATTTTCATAAATTAAAAAAATAAAAATAATCCCAAAGCTCTGTAAAAACCCAAAGCATATCACCATTAAAATCAGTTTCTAGCTGTAGAAGCTACCTGAAATAATTCAATGACAGATTAAAACAATAACTATTTCAATCTGCCAGAAACTCCGTTGTCAGCTGGACGTTTCTTTCTCCTTTTCCGTTTCTTCAGCTCGTTTTTCTATCCGTCACAGTTACGTAATCTCAGCCCTAGAATTGGCATTACCAGGCAGTCGCTTCTTGGGCGCAATTGTTAACGAGTTATACTTATATTTCGGGGTTTCCTGCTTATTGTGGTGGTTTAGCTCAGGAATGTTGTCCTTTCTTTCAAATGTTCTTAAACATTAGCTGTTAAACCTTATTTGGCAACACTTTTCGATTAAATAATTGAACAAAAGAAAATATCTGAATCATCAAATGGGAAAAAACTAGTAAAAGGAAAATGTTTTATCAGACACAATGTATTGAAAGCCATGTGATATTTTTCATTGTTTTCACAGTCATATATGTTACTGAAAAATGAGATAAAAATAATTTTTGAACATTTGGATACTGATCTAAAAGCTATAATAAAAATTAACCATCCCGCCTTGAATAACTCAGCTCCTTTTTTAAGAAAACCAAGAAAAAAAATTATGTATGTAGTTGGGGGAACATTATAAAATCTATTAATTTCATTGATACAGTAGAATCTAAAGTAGGCTTTTTTTTTACCATAAGGCATATGAAGTATCACTTAATATATTTCAAGAATTTTCAGTTTCTTTTAAATAAATGAAATTTTTAAGAATCATTTCGGGTATAAAAGCACCATTTTCATAAAATACTTATAATTAATATTTTACATTATTGTGTTATTATTTTATTAAACACATTTACCATGGTTGAAGCGAAAATGCAAAATAGTTGAAAATATTAAGTTACAAAAAGAAAACGATACATTTTGTTAATGATACTAGTCCTCTTTCTCAATGAATTATTCATCTTGCTTTAAACAGTGGGACGTATTTTTCAAATGAGTAAGAAGTTAGAGTGCAATTTTTTCAATTCATTCGTATAAAATGTCACGTATGTGTTTTGAACAGTATTGTATTGTATTCATTTTAAAAGTTTTCTCTTTTTCGTAAAATTCATCAAGTAAATAGTTCTCTATAAAAACATTAAGGATTAAAATAAGTGAAAAGAAGTTGACAACATATAATATATAGTACAGATTTATTATTAATTATTTTTACAGAATACCTAACATTGATGCTATTGTATGAAAAACTTTTACTTTAACTCTACTAATAAATATCTTGAGAATAATAATTCGTTAAGAGCTGTGAACAATAGACAGAATGAAGTTTCCAACTGAATTATTGTATATTTTTTATGTTATATAAAAAAAAGAAAATTGGCGTCAATATTGATAATATAAAATCTCTTACAATTTTTAGCACCAACATTTCGTAAAACTAACATTTGAAAAAGTAACTAATGGTTTGAATACATATATATTATTCTTGATAGTAAGGGCTTAAAAATGTTATAAACAAATATGAGAAATCCACCATTGAGAATTGAGAATTCCTATCAGGTATTCACCTGATTTTTGCAAAAGGGGGAGTTTGAAAAGAGGGTGTGTCCACACATCTGGCATATATCTATTAGGAAGATGTGTGAGCTTTTGTGATTGGAAGCTATTGTATCTTTGTATTAGAATGATATAGAATGTTCTTATTTCTATTATATGCTAGAAACCAAGTAAAATGAATATTATCATTGTTATAAACTGAGCAGAAGGAAACAAATTAGTGGCATTTCAGTTTTGCACTCGTTTAGTGATAGAATCAAGCAGAAGAGGTCTGTCAAAAGAAGAAGCGTTGCAATTGCTACAGAAACTTTCAGAAACTGATTCTTGCGGGAAAAATACAGCTGATGATGATGTTGAAAATTCTGTTACAAACGATGAAATAGATATTGTGAAAAAAAGTTCATACAATTCCATCTTCTGAATTCAGTCCAAGTGACAGCGAGTTGAATGAAAATATTCCAAGTAAATGCAATTCAGGAATTCATAAAACAACAGGAAAATGTAAAAGTGTGTAGAAAAAAATAAATAAAGGTGAACAGTCACTCCTTCAAAAGGATTTGGAAGATGAGAAACACGAATCTATAAATAAAATTCATCAGCAGTGTTCCCTTTCTTCTGGTCGACGACCTATTCGAAATATTCGAAAGAAAAAAAAATCTGGTACACACACCATATCCCAAAAGAAATATTGTTATTTGCAGTCTTTTAATTTCCTGGAGATTTGCTTTTCATAAATTATAAATTTTGAATATAATAAAGAAATGTACAGAATTTGAAACAAGATCAAAATTAAATAATGAAATTTAGAGCATTTCTCTCAATGAACTGGATTCTTTTATTGCAATATTGTATGCTCGAGAAGCAAAGAAAGCAAAAAGGACTTCCATCAATAGCCTTTGGTCAAAGACCTGGGATCACAATTTTTTCCCTTCAACAATGAGCCGAAAAAGAATTTTAGAAATCATGCGATATATACGTTTTGACTTAAGAATTTCAGGTTCAGATCGATTGAAAGACGATAAATATAGCCTTATATCATATGTTTGGAAAACATTCAGAGAAAACTGTCTCGTGTGTTACAAACCATGGGGGAAATATTACTGTAGATGAGCAGCTCTTTTCGTCAAAGACACTCTGAAGATTTTTGCAATATATGCCAAAAAAAAAAAAAAAAAAAAAAAAAACCTGACAAATTTGGCATCAAATTTTTATGGGACTGAAAATGTGAACTCAAAGTACATAATCAACGCTTTTCCATATTTAGGAAAAGGTGATTCCAAACTGAGAGAAAATATTTTGAGTTATGTTGGAACAATTAATAGAGGAAAAAGAGAGGTTCCAAATTCCTTTAAAAAAATAAAAATAAAAAAATAATTATATTCAACAACCTTCATGAAGCATAATAGCACCATTCTTGTTTCTTAAAAATGTTAAAAACAAAAAAAAAATGTACTTCTTTGCACATTGCATTTTTCGTTAGAATTTACTCAAAATGATTAATTCTGAAATATTAAATTTCTACATTTCCATAAAATTTGGAGTCAATGTTGTTGGTCAGATGGCAAGAAATTCCGTGAAATCTACATCAAGGCGTTAGACTATGCAGTTTTTTTTTCTTCAATATTTTAGATCTAGCACTGATTAATCCATGAATAGTATTTAAAAAGACAACAGGTTCTTACCTGAGTAGTAGAGACTATATTCTAAAATTAGAAGAGAAGCTAAGAGAAGAATTAATTGCAAAAAAAGCAGAAATTATTCTTCCACGTACTACCTCATAAGTTTTGCGAAAATGTTGCCACATAAAGCAGTGAAAGACAATCCAATTGTGCGTGAAAAATGTTCAAAATATATATGTGGATTTTGCACAGCGAAAAAAGAAAAAAAAAGTCTTTAGTATTATATCTAATATGTTTTTAGAAAAAATAGTAAAATGTCATGCACATTTCGTTTTTATTGTGATTTAATGTCTTATGAATCTGTAGGAAAATTATGAGTTTTAAATTAATTAAAATATATGTTATTTGAAAAATATTTTTACGCTTCATTTTATTCAACCTACCAAAATCTTAAAGTAACTATGTATACTGCAATTAGAAGTTAAATTTTTTTGATGATATTTTCCTATTAACTGAATTTCATGCTATATAATAATTTAGAAGCTAAATTTTATAAATAATTAATTAAAACTATTGTATTAAACATGAAACACTTTATTTTTTGTCTGTATCATCATTAAAATTAAGAATAACATGAATGAAGCCCATGGATTAGCTCTGATCCCCCCCTCTTCCTGGTAGTTTCAGGTATCGCAGAAATACGGTAATTCCAGTGTTAAAATGACTAAATACTTTTTCTCAATTGAATTTCTTTATGACATGTAAATTTATAAATCAGTTTGTATTTCTTTGTTTTACAGCATGTAATATCAATGGACGTGGAGTGTTATACTTGGAAAATCTTGATTTTTCTCTTAAAGTCTTTAAATCAGATTTTATAGCTTCAGGGATTAAATATTTTTTTCATTTTTTGTGTGTGTTCTTTTTTAATTTAATTTTTTTCTTCTAAGTTTTCGAAACATTTTTAATTTTTTTTTTATTTTTGGTGTTTGGTGAGAATACTTAGGCCTATAATTCTAGAATAACCGAGATTAAAACACTAAAGCCTGTTCATATATATATATATAGGTGCTCATGTTGGCTAAAATGTCCCGAAAATCTATTGTATTTATTCGACCTTCTATGGGTATGATAGGGTCTTTATAAATCACAATCTCACTGTGCAAATCATAATAAAGCCGCTTCCGCGCTTCAAAGTCGAAATAAACCACTATGGTCGTTTTACTTGAACAAGTTTTCTCCAAACGTAAACACGTTCAACTATAGCAAAATATGTAAACGATGATGAGACTTAACATATTACTTTCTTCCATGCATATTTTGACAAGTATTTATGTTCATGATACAATTTGAGACGAAGTTTTGCAATTACATCTGACACATTTTTTTTTGGAAAAAGCTACTCTGCCGAACATTGTGTTAATCTCTTCTAACAGTACTCGTTTTTCTCACGGAATTTGCTGATGCTTGTTTAGTTCTTCAGTCACTTGAGATACAATTGTTTTCTTTTTGAATACCACAATCCTCTTTAGTATCTGATAGTGTTTCTTTGTCAGCTTTAGCTTATGTGCAAATTTTAATGTGGTGGATGTTGCATTTCCTAGTGTGATGTACATATATATATATATATATATGTCATGATTTAACTTAATTCCTTTAATTTCTCAATATAATACTTTAATTTTCTAAATTTACCCATTCTCTCCTTTAAAAGATAATGTTCATTCGTATTTCCAGATCCCCTTCCAAAGTATCCTTTTATTTATTACATCACGCTCTCTTAAAACTGGTTAAATCCGCTTAAACCAATTATAAATCTGACAAAACAATCCCTTAGATTCCCTGTCTATTACGATATTTCCCCAGAAATCCCTCCATCCATACACGTGTTTCTGACGTTTCAAGGGAATTTTCCCTCTTATATAGTCATAAACACAACAAAAAACGCTCTCTTATAGATGGCACCAGATTTCCTGGCAACTTCTTTCTCCCATATCTTTAAAACTAATCATCCAATCTACATGAAATTTTCTACAAATCACCACTGCTCCCTACTCTTCAAAATGAAACCACCATCCTCTCCAATTAACATTTATTTCAATAGATTGGGGCTAGAAGAATGCTCTAGGTGCCCTTAGATCCTTCAACGTCAACCTCAAAACGCTCTCTTTCATACATACACCTCTTCTCTCCTCTTCTTGCTATCCAATGATGCAATAACCTGTAACCAACTGCGGAGTGAAATGGTCTCTCTCTCCAGTACAATAAAATAATTCTGTAAAACTGAAATTGTTTTCGACTGCTTTATGAACATAAAGATGTTATTATGTTGCGCATATATATATATATATATATATATATATATATATATGCGTTTGCCGAGTTGACAGTGCCTGCTTCTGCAAACGTCGTCGAACTGCAGAATTTGTGGTCTTGCAAATGATACCCCTTTTGGCTCAAGACTCGTGACATTGCTGTACAATCCATTAAAGTCATATGGGTAACAGGTCTGTATTCTCAGTTGTTTGTGGACGCGAGCAGCAATACTGTGATATAACTAATCACATTACCGGACAATTCGCCCTCTATCAAAGACAGAAACGTATTGGTAAACATTTTGTCTTCTTACGTGATAAATCTCAACAACCTTCCATCACGCAACTTTATTTAAACACAATTTGCGTGTGAGTAATCTGCTGTACATTTTCTTCATTTAAAAACATTGTAGATGTCACTACGAGAGGCTGCTTTGAATTAATGTGTTGAAAAGTTAATCATTTGCATGTCAAGGTATCTTATCATGTACATTTTACGTGTGCAAAGTATCTTCTTGTTGGTGTAGCATTTTAATGGCCAATAGTGTTTAATAAACAACATAATTTCATAGATTTTTAATATTTTATTTTTTAATATTTGTTTATATACTCAACAAGACTTAGCAGTAAGTTTGTAAAACATTAGCTAGTACGTTTGCTCGGTTATTGGCCAAGCTGGCCACGAATTCGTGATCAGGATCACTTGGCTATCTTGGTCGCTTAGATTCACAGAAAAATATATATATTTTTTTGATCCAATGATTTCACCAACATGATCTTTACTACGACACATTAACAAGGAACATCTTTCTCAGAATATCTACTGTACATAAATTTTGTGTACGGAATATATATAAATTTGGATATAATGCTACAAACCAAATTATTTGGATAACACTCTCGTATTTGATTCTGTATATTGTGATAATATAATTATAAATGATATTATCACGACATACAGAAATGTAATGCCTTAAATTATACAAGCTAGAATGCAAAATAATTTGTCCTATTTTTATGTATTGCTAAGATCTTGTAATTTCCCGACTTAATTTTATTTTTAATTTGAATTCTATTGATCATTATATAGACATTTTAAATTACAATTTATGAGACTGGAGAGAGTGTTTGACATAATAGCGTTATAATTTTATTCTCATAACATGTTATTTTACATTTCAATAAATAAATTACGAGGTTCTTTCGCGTATTTCCCTTTAACTAACTTCTCGGATGCGGTATTACGTCTCTATTTGATTTGTGAGTCTCTTCTATAAATGAAATCTCTTATGTAATTCAGATTTAAAATATTGGAGTGTAGTGAATAAGAATGATATGATAGCGTTTAAAAATGAGGAGAGTTGTAATAGAGATTGAAAAATACGAAGATTAGTCTATTGAGAATAAACATATACTATAGAATGTAGACTTTAGATCGGGAGTGGGCAAATATTGCCTCTCCATTACCGCCAAAAAATTTACTTTGAACTGATAATTCCTTCCATACAAAAAACATTCAAACCTAACTAGTGTATTTAATAGCCAAGCAGTTAAGACAATTATTATCATTTCTCTTTATTAGGAAAACACAAAAGTAAAGTATATGAAAGTGCTTCTGATATGATTAGAGATTATATGTAAGGTTTGGAGGACTAGGTCACTAGAAAAGTTTAGGACTTTACGAAAATTCAGCCTAAATTCATTTTGCTCCCTAGTTCTACCACTGTTGATATTGAGACAGTATTTGAGGAACAAAGTTTCAAGTTTTTTACATGCAATTAGATCACACTGTAAAATAAATATTTAAAACTAAAAAAAAAAAAATTGAATTTAGCAAATATTTCTTGTGAAAATCTTTCATGAATGTAGAAAATTCCTGAGAAAATGATCTCTTTATTTAGATCTACATGTATTTATATGCCAAAATTTTCTTGCTTGCAGATCAGTAAAAATAAATATAGATTCTTTTTCACAGACATTTACTTGCTAGCTGTGGCGAGAATCTGAACAAGCAGTATCACTCCTGATTTCAAATCTTATTGTAGAAAAGTATGATAGGATACATTTGTCTCATCATAATGATTCTAAGAGTAAATGTGCTTGAACTATAAATGGTATGAAATTAGCCCAAAGAATAAATTTTAATAAAGTTGCGACTTATAAATTTAATTTATATTTATTGATTTTATGTTACAGTTTATACCTCTTGTAAAATGTAAGTTATAAAATGAATGCAACCGCTTTATAAATGCGCCCCACTTATAGCCTCCTCTTTCACAAAATATCCCTGAGCAAAAACAATTGCCCACCTCTGGTTAGATTATTCAATGTTAGTGTAGTGTAATCATCCGTAAAGTGACGTGTTGCCAACTCCAGATTACCAGTTTAATACTTACTCGGATCCAGTTGGACAATGTCAGATAAATAACAATTCAGCATTTAAATCTTAAGCTTCCGACGCGTATAGAAATATGTTGTGCTCTACCTGAAGCCTCCCCCTCGACAAAATATCCCTAAGCAAAAACAGTTCCCCACATCTGATTTAGATAATTCGATGTTAGTGTAGAGTAATGATCTGTTAAAAGAACTGTTGTAGAATCCAGATTACAAGTTCAGTACTAACTCGGATCCAGTTGGACAATCTCAGGTAAATAATAATTCAATATTAAAATCTTAAGCTTCCATCACATATAGAAATATATTGCTCATATATATTAATTCATTTATTGAATTTTAAGTATTCTAAGATTCGATTAAAATCTACCTGATTTCATTTATTTCCTGCCTATTTAATTAGCATCTGAACTTATCTATCTAGTAATGGTAAAATTAAATGAAGGAACAGTAAAAAAGGAGAAGATTATATGAAAGAAGGGGAAAAGTTAATTTTTTTCTTAATATTATTTAGTATATAATTGATTAATATTAATTAAATGAAAGATGTTTATTATGATAAAGGAATTTTTATTAAACTATGGAGAATTATTTCAATTAAATTATCAATTTGTCTTTCAGTGCTTAATCTGATTCGAAAAAGTTATTTGGTTATAACGACCTGCTTTATATTGTGAACATTGAAAAGCGAATTTACTACTTGTGTGTCCAAAATCCATTTAAAAATAGGCATATAGCACAGATCCAATAAAAAAAGAAATTATCTTTGCTAATTTCATTTCAACATGTGCTACAGTTTTTTTTTTTTTTAATTTTGTGAAAAAAGTTCAGTTATTCAAAATAAATATTAATTAGTGTAAAGTTAGCTTATTTCCGAAATTCAGGCACCAAGAAAACAATGATTATCAAAGAAAGAAAAAAACTTCCTCAAATTCTTAACACATTTTTATCTACACACAAGCAAAACATTCTATGGTACAAAAACGTTGCCAAAGTTAACAGCATGGAAAACAAAAATAAATATACGATTTTGACAATAAAATAAATGTTTAAATTAAATATTAAAATAAGAGCAAACGATAAATTATTTAAATAGGTAATTATATTTGAGACTTCTACTCTTCATTACCCATCTCTTGAGCAACATCTGAAACAAATATATTAGTCAAAAACTACTTAATTCCAATTAAAGATAAGCAAAAACAAAAACAAAATTCTTTATTTATCAGCATAGTTGAATATCTAATGTCGCTCTCTCTAGAATCTCAACCTAATTTAATCTTGCTATATAGTTCACTTGTGTGTGTTCTTAATTCCACAACTCTATTCAGCAGTAACTTCGTAGCTTAATACTTCTAGTGGAACTCTCTTCAATCCACAAAACTAATAGAAGAATTTCAATCCAACAATTCCTGAAACAAGTTGCTATCATCTATCTCTCTTCTTTTTCAATTAATTCTATGTTCCTTATTTATTCTTATTTCTAAATCACTTCACTTCACTAGTATTTTCATCTAATGTATCTAATAACGTTTCATTTGGGTTGGAAAGATATTGCAATTTTATACAATTCAAAATGATAACAGTCCCCGATATTATCGTAAAGAAAATCGCAACTAGCCCAAAGTCACATAATAAATGAAAAATTATAATACATTACTAGTATAATGTCATTCTTTCACCATGTTCCATGTACACTTTATTCTTACTCATTTTTGAGTTGACGCTATTTTTTTAATCAACAGCATGCTAACATATATGAGTTTGGATTGGAAAACAAACTTATATGCTCTCTGGAACGAAGATTTTCTTGAGATATTTAAATGTAGCTGTAATTTTGTTTCGAATGATTCTGATGTCAAAAAGTATGGCTTTAACTAAAGGCAGAATTTCGTATTTAGATTTTAATGGCAATAAATGTTGAAAAAAATAGGAACACTAAAATTCCGCATTAAATTTTGCAATAAACTACTTTTTCTTCAAAAAAAAAAAATTGCATTTTTCTTTTTAAGCAGCATATGTTTCATATGTTATTGTAATAAAGAAATTTTTTAAAGTTTTGAATAAATTGTTGTACCTTTTATTTTCACAAACTTGTTTTTTTTCCCTTAAAACATTAGGATTCTGTATCAAAACGAAATTAAAATAGTGACAATGAACATAAAAAATAGCATAAAGTTATTAACATCACGAAGTAAGTGAGAAAGGAACCAGCGAATGAAACAGTTGCATATTTTTAAGATTTCTTATAATGTAAATCATTACGAAATGTATAAGACACAACAATAATGTTTTGACAATGTGTTGTAAAAAGCCATAAAAATAAGTAAAAAAAGGAATTTCAGTATGTGTTGACGTTTCCTTTATGGTTGAAAACAAATTCAAGGAAATTATTGTTACGTAAATGTTTCTTTTAAGGGTCTACATACCAGATCTTTATTACTCTAGGAAGACTAATAAATTTTGAGTTAATATCAAAAACAAACCTCCATACTACAGTCCCTGTGAGTGTGGCAAATGTAATTTGCCCGCTTTATGTCCCAGTCTACCAAAACATTTAAGATAAACAGTGATGTGGAGTGTAAACATATACTTTTATATTAATTTTGTTTTGTTCGTTGTCAGTAACTTCTCAAGGCAGACAAAATTGAATAAAATATTATCATTTTATACTGTAAAACACACACAAAAGTATTATATTTTAAAATTTAAAGTCCGTTTGGGTTTCGTCAATTGCCATTTTATTACATTGTTTTTTTTTTATTACATTATTTTATTTTAGAGCTTCAGGATAAATTGCGTTGTCTTCTTATAAGCCAGCTTTCTTAAAATGATTTAATATCCATCTTAATTTTTTTTTTTGGTGATTGCGAAAAACAATATCTGCTTTCAAATGCAATCAATGAAAACTTAAATCAGGAAACTGAAAACCTGAAATACATTTATGAACTTTTTCTTGTATAAGTGAATAAAAATATATTGCATCTTATTTTGAAGTATACATAAATAGTAGCAAATTATTTGGGTTTCAGTTTTATTAAACTACAGCTTTCAATTAGAAGTTATTTTCCTAATTAAACTAATCCCGTAATATTTTAAGAAACTTGTGAACACTTCACACACACACACACACATATATATATATATATATATATATAAATGTATGAGGAAAAGGGCGATAGAACTACTTCTGATATAGGCATGGTGGACAAATAACACCAGCTATTTCATGTTGAATAACAGATGAAGAGAATCTTACATCCAGTTGACAGTGGATTTTCGTCCACGCGCTTCCATAGATAAAGTGGAAAAACGCTAAGAGTTACATAATATTAATGTTGAAATCTAGATGCGTCGGTCAGCCTTCGTGAGTACAGAGTAAGAGAAGGAATTTACCTTGCTTGGAATTTATACGAAATAATTTTTTTAGATAATATGATGTTGGATGGAGGGAACTCTAGGAATTTCAGAGGCTTACAGAAAGTCTGGGAGGGATTATACATACAGTTTTGGATCTTGGGAACAGTTGCCTGTGCAAATTTCAAGAGAATGTGATTACATAAATTAAAAGCAAAATTAGGGTGATGTCAGGAAAAAAAAGATGAATTCAATGAAATAAGAACAGAAAAAATAACTATAGGAAATAAGAAAAGGAAAAATCAGGAAATTAACAACTTTTATATATATATATATATATCTATATATATACTGATATATGTGTGTGTGTGTGTGTGTGTGTGTGATATTAATAAATTAATAAACAATATTAATATTAATATATTCATATTGTGTGTGATGTGATGTGTGTGTGTGTGTGTGTGGCGTGGCCTTAAGTACAGCTGTAAAATTTTTGACACTCGTAATAGAACAAAGATAACTGAATAATAATGTTAATGGTTGAATTAAAAAATTAATAAACATAGGAAGTTAGTTTATAAAAACAATTTATTCCTTTTTTATGTCATTTATTCCATATAACATTTTTCAAATGAAAAGTAATTTAAGTTAAAAAATCTTTCAAATTCTGCATGAAAGTTTCAGAATCACAGGTGCAGCAACGATAGACCAGTAGCTATGGTTGAGAACTTGAGGGCGAAAATGTTGCTTTGAGTTCTGGGTTCGAAGCTTCATGCCACTAAAGATCCATCGTGTAGCGAGCCGATGCACGTTAAATCTGATAGATGTCCGGTGTCTAACCGTTGGGATGGAATGGAAGTTTAGAGAGGTAGGTGTGAGCTCTGGAGTCATCCTCGTCACTTGATTGAGATTCAAAATTAGTAGGTGCTTCGGAATAAGCTCTCGTGTTGCTTCCCAGTGCGATGAAAATATACGATGGCAAACCCTGAGTTAAAGGGTTGGTTAAAGAAAATCCTAGTAACGATAGAAAATTTTTCAGGGTGTTTGGACAAAAAAAAATATATAATGAAGAATGCAACGTAAGAAATTAATTAAAGAATGCATGAAGAAAGATTAAGCAATAATTACCTTTATTGTGTATAATAGTTTGAAAAGACCAATGAAATACGACAGTAAAAAATCAAAAGAATTACGACAGTAAAAAATCATACGACAGTAAAAAATCAAAGAAGACATAAAGTAATTTATTATATTCTGTTGGATTTTAGAATGGCAAGTGTAGTTAAACATATTTTCTGGATATAAATAATCCCATTAAGCAAATCACTTTATAACAACTTCGCTAGTGCCAAAAATAAAGGATCAAATATTTTTAGGTTTCAAACTATGAAAAAAAAAGAACGGAAACATAATATAGAATGATATCACTATTCTACGTAAATTAACATTTCTGACGTGGAAATTAATATATTCTTAAAATGTGCCTGTATATCTGTATATTTATATATATATATATATATTTAAAATAGCAAACACATTAAATTATTTTAAATTGTTGTGCAATATTGACACTATTCAATCGACTTAGTTCAATATAGATGTCAAATAAATGTACAAAAACTCAAATGATATATCTTCTAATTTTCCTGTATGAAAACAATAAAAAGTTATAAAGAAATACTTTTAACAAATTAAATAGCAAAATTTGTAATATGTAGTAAACTATGTACAAATTTTCAATAGATATCCTAAATCATATAATCATATATGTATTATAGATAAGCTCATCTTTTTTCTAGGAAAGAAAAAAAAATCATTCCAAAAAACAATTTATAATATATATATATACTTCTTAAATACCCTTTTAAAGTTTTTTCTGACTGTAATAAAAATGTATATATTTTTTAACATTGCTGTTCATTAATTTTGAAATTTTATCTCTAATACTACAGATTACCTCCACACTATCATCGTGATGTAAGGGCATATATTGATAAGAATCTTCCAAACATTTAGCCTGGATGAAGATTGCCCTTAAAATACAATGCCTTTTCGCAAGATCTACGCTATTGTATTTTTTTTTTTTTTTTTTTTGTAATGATACCTTATAGATAGAAGTCTACTCCCGACCGCCAACAACATTGGGTGGAGTTAAAAGCTACAATTAAGTAAGAATACTGCCGCTACTTAAAATGAATTGTTTGTTGAAGTTTGTGAATCATTAGACTATAGATGTCAACTGTGTATAAGCAGAATGGTGATAATTTTGAGCATCAGCGATTAAGGAAGTTTTAAATTTAAAATAGATTTTTTTTGAAATCTCAATATTAATTACATGTGAATAAAAATTGAAATTTTTACCATTCAAACTGTGCATATATATTTTTTGGGATACCCTATATTTATGTAATGTATATATCATGCTTTATTTATTCATAATTTTGTGTAATTTATATTTCTAAATGTAATGTTTTAAAGACCTGTGATTGTTAAAAAGCAATTGACATAGTGATTGTACATCATTATGAGAGCTTAAATTATTAATTTTAAATACAGCAATAGAGGAAATTTGTATTAATGCTATTTAATATAATTCAAAGTTTACCTGCAGTAGGATTGAATTTATGCTTATTCAAATATTACTTGGAGTTTGCACTGGTTACTTATTGTAACATTCAATGTGGGCTGTTAATAAATTATGTATTTCACAAGCTAGAAAATATATGTTTATATAACCTAAATAAACACTTTCACATACTTTCTTCTTGCACATATAACAGTATAAGGAATTAATGCATGTGTAAGAGATTTTTATCACGTTTAGGTAAATATGAATGTCTTATAGTTAATTCTTACTTTTCCATATGAAACATTTATGAATAACAAATTATGTAACAAAGCTGCATATGACCATGTTAGATAATACGTTGATTAAATACCCAATTACGCTTATATGAATATGACTTTGTAAAGAGTTGTTCGTGCAAACAGCATTAGAATATCTTCGACGAAAGAGAAATTTAGTAAAATGTGAATATTCGAACGTTCCGCTGTTACGCTTTCAGAAAAGCGTTTTTTATAAAATAGTGGCGAGCAGTTACACAAATTTACTAAAATGTATCAGATATAAATTTGGATTGTAGTTATATATCTTGATTTTCGTTACATGATTGCAAAATACATAATAGTAATTTAATTTAACTATAAAATTCCAAAGGTTTCCTCTGAAAACACAATAATTGTTTTTATCGGCTACAGCATATTTTAATATTGAGTGAGAAAATACTCTTTTTATATATATGAATCTCATGTTTGAATATAGTTTCAAGCATGAGTTGCAGATAAATATTTCGGTTTCTAAATGGACGTTAAATATGCTAATTTTCGATTAAAATGGTTTAATGATAGGGATCGACAAACTATAGCATGCGGGTCAAATACGGTATACGTTTTGTTTTCACTATGATTCGCGCGTTGATATTGTTTTTACTTGAAAATATATAAGAAATAAATGAAACTACTAACTGCAACTCTCTCTCTCTCTTTCTCTCTATATAAATATTAAAAAAGAGTTTTCGAATCTAATTGAAAGTCTATGATATTTTCATTTTTTTACAACAATTTATCTGTAAATTGAGTTGCTTTCGTCTTGCCTTCATTGGTACATGAATTATTTGTAAAATATAAAAATACTAAAAAGCGATGATATTCGTCTTTGAAAGCACTTATGAATGAGAGTGGACATTTCAAAAAGGAAGTATGTAAAATTGCAATTTAGATTATAATTAACTAACAATAATTTAAATTGCAAATAACATTTTTTCTGAGAACAAGCACTATTTTCGAATGCCACAGTGTGAGGAGGTATTCTATCAGAATAAGCAATGGCATTAATTGCTTTAGTACAAAGTTTAACAACGAGTAGTTTAACAAAACCTTCTTAAGTAAATAGAAATGCTATAAATCTTTATTGTAGATGTATGCATGTGATCGGGGAGAATTGTAGAGTGTTAGTTATTGCTAAGAAATTACCGAGATATCTGGATAAAATTTATTACTTGTGTTCATAATGTTCTAAATTGTATCTATTAATGTTGATTTGTTTGGTTTCAGGAAGTCGTAGACTGAAGTACCTTGTAGTATGGAGAAGAAAGAATTCAATTTTCTGCAATGACGAACTTCAAAAGATCGAGAAACGATGGGGAAAACGTATAATTCTGGATAGTGACTGTTTTGAGAAACCTTAAGAATAATAAATAGAAATTAAGTTTTTGTCTGTAAGATTATTTTGTATAATAAGGAAAACTTTACGATCCTGTGGATTTAATCAATTTACAACTTTCTGAAACAAAACAATTCTTCAATAGCTGCTAAAATTTACATTGCTATTGACCGAAGAATCAATTAATATGCAGAAAAAAGTTTAATAACATATCTCGGTCATTTCTTAGTATTATTTAAGGTTTTACTTTACACTCTCGTATATAGTAAATGGTATGTAAAATATAAAACTTGTGAACCTTTTGCTTTCGTTATTGTAACCTATGAGTTGAATTTTTCAGATAAATATGTTAGAATTTGATAGTAAGGCCTTCCAATCAAAACATCTTAGAATGTGGCGTATTTTGATGGATACGATTTGCCGATCCCTACTCTATGGTATCAAAATACCCATCTTATGATGACAGATAATTTTTAGTATCTTATTTATATATGAAATTATAATGCTGTTTATTTAGTAATCAATTTGATAATGAACTGGGGGAGTGTTGAAAGTTTTGTTTCATATAGAAAGAAATGGAACTGAAGACTTAGCCTTTCTTCAGGTTGGTCGGTCATACAGTAAGTTAAATTTCGTATATTTCGCATTCTGCTATGGTTGGACAAAATAATCATAATGCCTGTAAGGAGATAAATTTTATGCAGTGTAATTACTGACATTGCTTTTTAATGGTGGATTTGAAATAAACTTCCAATATATTATTGTTAAATGAAAAGATAAAAATAAGTGTAAATATTTTTACAGAATATTTAAGGAAAAATATCCTAAAAAGACTAAAAATATACTCGCAGCTCCTGCTCATAAAATTTCCTTAGTTTTCTGAAATTTATATTCCTTATATTTAATAAAGTTTTATGTAACTGCAATATTATCGAAAAAATAAAATCATAAATAGTATAAATATTATAATTAAAATCTTCATCCTTTATATTTTTAGTTATATCTAAACTATTTTTAATGACAGGTATGTGTATATATATTTATATAATTTTTAATTATAAATCATAAAAGTTGTTGTTTAATTTATAAGAAAATAAACAAGATGTTTAAAAAATTGAAAAATATCTGAAAATTTAAATTCAATGAATAAAATTTAAAGGAATATTGCACAAAAAGCGAAATAACTTTAAAAATTGATAAGCTTAAAAATCAAAAAAATTAAATTTATATACTTAAGAGGAAAATCAAAATTTTTGAATTAAAACATTCCACTTGTATTAATATAACTTGCAATAATACAAAGCAATACAAGTAATTTATAAATGAACATAACATAAACAAATTAAATTCAGAAAAAATACTTATTCATATTAAATGCTATCATTATTGTAATATTTCAAGTCATAAAAATTCTAGAAAAAACATAAAGAATTTGTCAAAAATCTGTTATGTAGCTAAACACCATACAATCTTCCTGTGAGAAGAAACTATTTTTAATCATTGTCAAAATGTAAACACTAAACTTTAAAAACCAACTTTTAATTGTTACCAGAATGCTTGAACTAATTTCTAGAATTAGTCAATCGAAAATCATTGGTCAGCATAACTTACTAAGAATATTGAAAAAAAAAACATAATCAAAAACTTACAAAATCAAAAAGCTTAAATAAGAAACCCTAACAGATGCAAACAATTATATATGACATTTAAAATTTCAAACATATAAAATAGCGACGTCATCATATTTCATAACTAAAACCAGGAATTTTTTTAGAAAAAGCATCTAAATAATAAAAATTAAGAACACACACACACACACATATATATATATATATGTATTATATATTTATTTCATGCTTTGTTCGGTTGAAGTAGCTGTTTTTCCGTAAGATAACACGTAATTTTGCAATAAATATTGTCAATCGTAGAAAGTTTTATGCCTTTGTAGGAATGCAAAATTATCTGCATTGTGAAAAGAAAATATGCAATTGTCTTTTAAATTCGTTCCAAGATAACTCAAAAGTTAGTTTCCAAGTTCGTACTAAATTTGTTTTTCACTTCACAGAGTGTATTTCTTATATTATTATTATATTAGGACATAAATTCTTTGTTCCTGTACCGTATTGCTTCTCCAGTTCATGTTTTTGACGTCAGCTTAACCTGCATTTTTTGATAAATTATACAGAGCCGTATGGTATCTTTCACTTACAGTAGTAGTCTCAAATGATGGTATACGTTACCCTGGTGTGAAGTAATTTATTTTACAGCCAATTTCTTACAATTAACTTCCCCAATTTTAAACATATAAAGAAACATTCTTTATATAACTCAAACACAATAAATAACCTAAAATAGAACATATCACACAGTTCACTAAGCTTCACCGTTTTGGATAGCTCCCCTAACGCTAAGGTTTACATCATGGTAACTATTCGTGTTTTGTAGTCTGGCGAGGGTGAAGAATGAGTATTTTCTAGAGATTTCACCGTATCTAGAAAATCAAATTTACTTGACCCTCAAAACTTCGAAACAAGCATTTCGCTCTAATCCTGGTAGCAAATTCCCCGATAATATCACCAAATTGAAAAAAATTGTCTCGAAATCTTGAAATCGTCGCAACAGTACGTACGCTTACCTTTATCATAGTAGCTTTTAACTCACTGATAGTGACTAAAAGTTCAACATATTTTATGAGGATATTATTCTAAATCTATGACTGACTTCCAACTGAAACTGTTGTATTTTGAGTAGTTTCGTAAGACATGTTTTGAGAGGCATGGTTACATTAAAACAACATTTGGTAATTAGCTTACGAGTATTTCTACCATTGCATTGGACAGAAAATGCAATAATCACAAATTACAGGATTCATAAATGCACTTTTATGAAAAACGTAGTAATCTATTTCAGTATTTTGCGTGTAATATGAAACTAAACGTCTCAGTCTTAACTCATTTGCATCATACACATGAATCCGAGAATATGGAAATCTTTGCGCACAAAATGTAGAAATTGGAGACATATATTTCTAAGAAAAACTGATTTATTTCATTTGTAAACACACGTATTAAAATATACATATTGATTATTTCAATAGAAAATTACATGTGCAGAAGTTACTAGACACCCAAACAAGCTCATTAGAAGTTTTGTTTATTAACGTGGAAACATCTTGTTGATTTCAAAAAATTACGTCAATTGAAATGCGCGAGCATAAAATAAGAAAATATACATGGCATTATATTCCAAAGATTTGCGTTATAATACATTCTTATTATATTTAATTTTCTTAAGGAATATTTACATTACTAAGATGTATTTCATTTAACATTTTATCGTCTGCTTTTATTTCATATGCGAACAGAATATCATTGTCTACTCTATTAATAATATCGTTTTCTTTTATCACAATATTTAATTCAATAATTATTTTATTACAATTTGTTGTTAACTTTGTCAAAGTTTTTAACTTCAGAATGTTTTACATGTAAGAATAAAAACAAATGATTTAGGAATTTAAAGAATACATTTTCTTTCCTTATAGTCTTTTTTTGTAACCAGGAGCTTAGAAGTACGCTAATTAATAATAATTTTGAATAATTCTACCTTTTTTGAGAACTTAACAGAAAAAAGGACGTTAGCACATATTTAAATGAAATCAGAAAAGAAATTTACCAAAACAAATATTTTGCGTAAATAATGTTTGTCTATAGCCTTCTAGGAAAGGTTGTATCGATCTTAAAATAAAAAAAAAAGTGTAATTTGCGATTTTTCAGTAAAGATGTGCTGACTCATTTTTATAGAGAGAAGTTTTTAAGAAGAATCTTAATAAATTAACAAATAGTAGTTTTATTTTGAAATTATTCGCAATACGTTCATACTTGAAGGAAACATGGGCAATTGAAACTATGATATTTATGCTTCTCAAAGTTTTGTTAATTTTTTAAAATTATAATTATAATATTCAGTGTATTTATTTTTTAAGCTTAACTTTACTATGTTCTTCAGTAAGTTCTAAATACAATGTAATAAAAAACTACATTTTTCTGATATAATTTATTGAAGTACGTAAGCTAATTTAAAATTAATCAATAACTAAACAAAGAGTGCAGCAGACGCAGATGTGACTCATTACCATCTTTTGTAAAGTAATTTTGATTAGTTTCCTCCTAATTTTAATTACACATTCTGCCTACACTAATAACTATATCTAAGCCAAAAACCTTATATTACTGTACATTTAATTCAACCTTAAAATACATTCGCAGTACTTATCACGTATTAATCAAATACATAATTTTTTTTAAACTCTAAGCGAAGTAAAACTCACTACATCGTACTTGTTCAGAAAGAGAAATATTTGATCATGTCTGAAACAAATACGCATTTTTATGTTTATCAACTTGGAAATTTCACTGCCAGTTTGCTTCCCGATATTATCCCCAGAACATTTCTTCTTTTCACTGGACGTCCCCAGTGTTTGTGGATGTTGCAGTATACATCTTGTAAGCAAGAGATTTCGTGTTTGTGCTTAGTAAACAGCATTTCTTCGAAGATTTGTAGAACAACGACTCGTTTGTCGATTCAATGAGAAGTAATAAATAAGCTCGGTAAAACTGAAAGAGCTGTTGAATTTTGATTTGCATTAGTTAAAAGCACAGGAGAAATTCAGGTATATTAGTAATTATAATTTATGGTATGGTATTTAACAGTTTTCTTAATTGAAATTAATGATTTATTAACAATAATTTGATTCAAATTTATAGATATATTTTTATGTAATTTGTATAAGTATATATCTTTTATCATTAATTAGGTAGAAAAAAATTACTTTTAAAAGATAATTTATTGATATGTTTTAATAATCAGTGAACAGAAAAACAAGTAATAACTATTGATCCTTTGAGAATTCAGCATTATTTCCGCTCGTTTCCTTTCAATTACAAACAGTTTCTCCCACATAAGTTCCTTCTTAATACAATATATGAAGCTAATACAATTGTTACAAAAATGTACAAATTCAAATAAATATATTAATTAGCTTTTGAAAATTATAAATAATATTTAAGGTGGAATGTTTACAGAGATTTCTGTTATATGCATGTAAAATTAACTTTTCATGAACGTTAAAATAAATGTACAGAATTACATGAGTATTGCTAGTGGTTGTCCATTGTGGAATTCCTCTAGCTTTAAGTAAAACAATTAAATATACAATTAAAATATAATAAATTAGTTGTGAGAAAGATTCATTGCTACTTTCAATATATGAAAGAATGTTGTAGTGGTTGAATGAAAATTAGTCTACAGCAACATTTCTCAGCTGGGGAGAGGAGGAAGTTAAGCGAAAAGGAAAGATTAATGGTGATTATTCAAATACAAAAGAACTTAAAATTATCAAAACTAATTTTTAAAAATTGGTACGTATATTTATCAAAATTGTTAGAAATAGTATTGGCATCTTTATCAATAAAATCATCGATGAAAGGGAATTGCGACAGCTTGTTAGCTTGACTTTTTCTATTCTCTTCCCTTATATATCACTAAAAAATATCTTCAGTCTCGATTAGGTGTACGAGTGAAATCAAATGAACAAGGAGGATGAAGGCAAATGACAATTTTATCACAGACATTCAGGACAAGACGAACATAGGTATCAAAACTTGGGCCTATTCACAGCACAATGAGGAAACACAACACTTGTATAGATTAGTGACACAGAAGGAACCAAGGCAGTACTTGTACAGAACAGAGACAAAAGTACAAATCAGCATTCATAATAATTGTCACTACACTTTCAAAAACGTTCACTTCGCGAGCTAACTACTTCGCACTGCGGACAAACCTCCAAAGTAATACTTTTCACGGATTCCGGAAGCTACTGGCCATTTCTCGCTAGCCAATTGCAATAGCTTCTTTCTGTCAATTTCGAAGCGATTTACACAGAATTTGCCCCTCTCCATATTTATAGCTATTTTAACTAAGTGGGACGTTTAAGGGAAATATTCAAGGAGAGTCCACATTTATCATCCCAATTGAGACATCACTAACATTTCAATATTTTTGTTTTGGGGCTAACTTTGCCGTGTTTCTCTCCAAATCTCTAAAATGGTCACAGAATTAGACGCCAAAGTTGCGGGGGAGAGTCATTACTTTCCTTGTCATTCAACTAAATATCTGTAAATGTCTCTGTGTCTGTATTTGAGATTATATTCATTCTCTTTTTAGCCTAATTTTTTAAAAACGTTTTCAATTCATTACAGTCTCACAAAATGTATTCCATTAAGATTTTTTTCAAATAATTTAGTAAATTCATTTGCTTAATTCAAAAAGATTTTTTTTAGATTTATGTAAAGCCATTAAGTTTAATATAAATTAATAAATTAAAAATTACCTTTTTTTGAAAGAGCCATTTCTGAAAATTAAAGTGAATCTAATTGTTTTGAAGGTCCATTCATCCTTCTCTACATAAAGAAATGATAAAGTTATTTTTAACCCTAATGTTTGTATAAAAGTCATATTTTAACGGATGAATTGACACCAGTTGGTTCGTTCTCCACTAGAATCACATATTTCGTTTATTTTTTAATAATAATTAAAACTTTACGATAGTATCTCATGTTGTAGTAACAAACATTCATAGTATTAGTTATGAAGGGATTAAACGAAAGTAAAGGATTATACATATAACTTAAGCAATTTTCCAAAGTTGTATCTAAAATTTTCTTTTAAGAATAAATGACTTTTAAGCACACAGATGTGTTTAGTAAACTCTTATATGACATAAAACATGTGTGATTAAATTAAGCGAACTTATATGCAGAACGAGACTATGAAATATTTTTAAATCGAAAGGAAAAACTTTTTTACAACACTATCTTTCAAAAAATTCTGACTTTTCAATAAATTACGTTACCAACATTTATATCAACGAAGTGGAATTTGAAATAGTAATAATTTCCTAAATACTGTAAGAAGCGCATTCGCAGCAAATGAGTCATTAGGGACACGATAAAAATCTTTTACTGACTTGTCTATATACGTGTAAATTAGTTTATTGAATCTCATGAACAGAATTCAATAAATTTGTTCCTGAAAATATCTCTTGGAGTTAAATGAATGACATGTTTTTCTAATATATAAAATAAAAATTGACTGAAAAATCTACTTAGAATATTTTATACAGATATTATTTTATAAATTTGGTAAGGAAATTGATATACTTTTTAAATTCTAGAATGACCCATATTTTGAGCTACAAAAAGACCGAGAAACAGAAGGAACATTAGTGGTCATTTTGACCTAAATATAAAATAAGATTTCATGTTTGATTTATAATGGAAACATCATTACAAAAAGTTAAAAATACGTTGCTTTAAGCAATTCAAAGCGCAGAGAAATTATTTTAATAGTAACATTTTGCATTATATGAAATAAAATAGTTTTGTGTTTAGAAAAGAAACCATTCCATTTTTATTGCGCATTTAGTTTTCATTGTGGTTTTCAACATATGTTTAAAAGAAAAGTGTATATCACATCATTGTTGTGTAATGTTTCCACAAATCGGTTTCACACATGAGGTACGATTTTCTTTGATTTTGTTTCGTCATCATGTGTAGTTACAATGTTGATTACTCGTAGATATAGAAGAACTAGGTTGGCATACAGATATTTCATCTACAAACAATGTATCCCATAAAAATAAGGTTCAAATAAAAAAAATCTTCGAAATCCAGGAATATAAAATTGTTATATCTAGACCATTGCAAAAATGTAAACATACTTCTTGAAACCTATCGTGTACAAAATGCATCTTTGATCAAAATTACACTAAGTGAAACTGTAAATATTTACCGATTGTTGGGAACCTTTTTGAGATTATCTGTTACCTTGATCCTTATAAGCGTAGGTGCTCTAGAGGAAAGAAATTTCTTCGTTTTTGCACCAATAAACAGTAACAGTTCTATGGCCGATCTATGGAACTTTCGATAAGAATGGTTTTGGAATTGTATCTTTGCGAATCAGTGGGAATGTTCTATTTAAGCGTATTATACAAACAGCTAAAATTCGTTTTGTCAACTAAGTGTCCACATTTTTTGAAATGTAAGCCCATTGATGTTCTCACATTTCTTCCCAAAGAAAAGAAATGGAGACATTAGATTCATATCGACATATTCATCAAGATGTACACTTTGTCTCTCGAAAGTGTAAATTTTTCCTATTTAAGCTGTCAGACTTGCCGCTTTATAATAGAATCATAGGAACACAAGAATTACTTCGAAACTGTTTTGCGATCGCTTCAGTAAATATTGGATGACCTTACTGTTTTGACTAAAAAAAGTAAATAGAACTTTGTTTGTATGTATAAACTAGTGCAATAAAAGTATCCAATTCTTCCAAATAAATGCCCTGAGAGTCAAATTTAATCTGGAGGTGAGTCTCTTCAATCTTACATTTTTGAAAATGTTTCAACATGGATTCGGAAAATAGCAAAAGCTAAGGTGAAGCTTCATTTCCTCTCAATACTTTTTAGCGTACGGAGTAGCTCCTGCTTTTTTCCCTTTCAATACGTTTCCTGAGTCCTACTCAATCCTTTTTAAAGAGGTATTGAGAAAATAGCTGACAGAAACGTGGAATTGTCAAAGCTTGAAATAATGTTACTTATATTCACTTACAATAAGCCGACGAATAAGTGCTTGTGTTAATAATATAAAAAATTAAATGGGGACAAAAAAACAAAGGTATTGCATTAGGAGATGTAGCTCAAATCTCTAAGGCAAAATTTTGATCGCCTAGGTTGATATAGATAAAGCATTAATTATATGCTTGTTTTACAATATTGAAAACAATTTATGATAAAAACATTAAAATTAAAATAAAAGTTTTGGAATTTCCCGGAGCTGAAAAAACGATTGAAGAATAATATTTCTTTAAATATATTTACAGTCAAAAGGACGATTTTGGTCGTTCTAGTGATAATAATTTGGATAGTACATACTCTAAATAGATATCAATTTAAATGAATGTATTACATTTTCATCACATTTTCAATGAAAACTTTATTAGTATAAGTTATACATCCCCTATCAGCAAAGTAAATCTTGTAAAACTAAAAATAACTTTAAGTTTAAAGTTATTTTTGTTCCTCCAAAGTGTCATGGCTCACATAATTGGAGAAATTTACTAATAATATATGTGGAATGAATATTATTTTAAATTATAGTAATATTACTAAAACATTTTAAACAAGCATGGAGTCCAACTAAATTAGTAATATTGCGTTAGCTCTATTACCCTGAACACTATTTTGTGTTCCTTGAAATTGTGTTATTTATGGCATGTAACCTATTCCACTATTGAAAAACGTTTCCCAAGTTGAGGTAAAATCATTTAAAAAACTGATGCAGACGAGAGTTTGATTTCTACACAGTTTGTTAGAGTACGTATTTAGAGTCCATAGCGACAGATTTCAAAACTATCCAAAATTTTTAACTTAAAATTAGAAACAATTTTTTTAGTTAAAAAACAGGCTACTCTATATTATTTAATTTTAGTTTTCTTAACATTTCATACTACTTTAGTAATCCATGTTATGATTGTCCTTTGCGCCCGCTTATTTTAAGAAGATATATAGATTCCTTTTAAATTTGAAACTAACCTTAGTGATAGAATTTTGCAGAATTGAAATTTTAGTAGATCTTATAAGATGGCCTGATACTTAAAATTGAAATTTAATAAAAATCTATAGAAAATTAAAGATCATATGGTGAATGTAAAAGCAAAAATTTCGATAAATCTCTAGAGAAAAATTATTAGGCAAAGATAACTTTACTGTTTGAAACCTATAATTCCTTTCAAAATTTTCTTCTATGCAAAGATCGATAAATTTAATAAAAGTTAATCAAGCCATGTATTTTGCTTTATTAATTTCTCATTGAAAACTACTGCAAATGAAGCTTACGAAAAATTTCTGGAAGACGCATTAAACTGCTATATAAAACGAAAGATGAATTGTGGCAGCTGCACATTAAGAATGGGATGTGATAATTAATATTATTTTACTAGAAAAGAAGATGGTAAAAATGCCGTATATTTTATTTACTCACACATTTACTAGTTCCCTGTACTATAAAATTATACCATTTTTAAACATTCTCAATTAATATACGATTTCAAATATTTTCTATCAAAATATCATTTACAATTGAAGTAAAAATACTTTTAGAAGTGGTATGGTTTATATCTTATTCAACTCATCAATAATTCGTTAAACTTAAGTAGTCTGTGTGTTTCTCTCGCAATAATTTTTAAAAGGGATTTTTTGTCACAATATTTTAAATTTAATATTATGCTTTATAACTTTAAAACTCAACGAAACAAAAAGGTTTATTCTGGAAATATAGATGAAAATTGATTATTTTGAGGATACGCATGAAAATAGTTTACAAAATTAATCAAAATCAATAAATATTGTTATGCTTTTTTTTATAAAAGATAATTTAAAAAAATAATTAATAAAAACTAAAAAATTTTGATTCAGTCATCAATAATATGTGTCTGTAGTATAATATGTGTTTAAATTAGCGAGTATTTTTTTCCTGATTAATTTTCAAGAATTCACAAACGTTAGATTTATGTATGTATTAATTACCTTAATATGCCTTAATTATCTTAAATATAAGTATAAGCACAAATAACACAAAAACAAAATAAAATTATTATTTCTTATTTGTGTTTTGTAAAATTAATTAATTTGAAAATGTTATAACTTTATACACTTGGGACATGCATTCTTCAGGTAGGGAAGTTTGGAATTTATGACTTTGAGACACCAAAGAAATATTTCCTCTTCCTTAAATTGTCTTACACTTTTTGTGGATGACAATCCATCATTAAGCCCTAGATCCCTTTCACTATTTTAATCATCCTCATTTTGTCAACCAATGCTTTGAAATATTTCTTCATTTCCCTTACATGTAGATCAAAGTGAATTATTTGAAATAATTTTTTTCTAAAGGGCAGGCTTAATTAGTATTTCATCAATGATTTTATTTTCATTATACTGAGAAACACTCATAACTTTGATGTAATAACTTGTCATTAAAAGAACATCCTATTCCTCTCTAAGATTTGTACAATTTTCAATATTCATATATTTAATATACGAAAGGGGAATCGAAAGTGTTAATTATTACTAATAAATTATCGAGATATATGGATAAAATTCATTGTTAATATTAAATGATTCTTATGTACATAATATTATAAATTATAGCTACTCATGTTGATTAGTTCGATTACTAGAAGATGCTCATTGAAGTAACCCTTAGCATCATGTAATTCTAATTATTAACAAAATCTTATCGTGATACGAACTTAATTTTTATTTATCATTCTTAAAATCTTTTACATTGTCTCCACTAGAGTAATATATCTCTCTCAGAATTTATTCATTTTTCGAAAACACTCATTGTAGAACTACACATCATATTTTGAGCTCTGTCTTCTCCATACTGCGAATTACTTCACATACGGCTTCCGTAACAGAACAAATCAAAGTGAATAGCTGTAATTTACAACAATATGTTCATAAAGATCGATTCATAATCAAATAAGTTTTATACAGATATTTCGGTTATTTCCTAGTCATAATTAAAACTTTACGATACTCCCATCTGATTTGTATCTAGAGCTGTTGTCTTGGAGAGCTACGAGTATATCTTTCCTGTCTGTGACGTCCATAAATGAGGAAAGTGTAGCCTGGGGGCATTTTTTGTCTATAACTCTCGGTTGACAGGTGGCAGAAGTGTACCTTATTATCTCAATCCACTGATGATAAGACTCTGGATTATTTCTTCGCCGTTATCATAAACACTTTTGTTGGGTCAGTAATGATTCTAGGGATGTATTTTACCATGTAATATTATATCTTGGATATCCATCCGGGTGAATACTAAGACAGAAATAGTTTCTGTTACGGAAGATTGCTTTTCATTTTGGACTCTCTCCTTGATGGGTGGAGATCATCATAGACGTATAATCAATTTTCTACCATGGACCAAATTTTTCATGTCCATATAAATGTTTTGTTTTACAAGCCTCTTTGATATAACTGTAGTTCATTTAAGATCATCTTTCCTTCCTTGTAGAATAACAAATCTTCTCGTTTATCTTTGTGTATTATTCAGATAGCTATTCGGAGAATATACAATGACTAATTGTGTATCATATAGTTAGTAGACCACTGTAATGTTTTCTCAGGCGCATTTCTCATAACTAATTTTTGAGGCTATTTAATAACGTAATTTGAATTGAGAGCCTCACTTCGAAAAAGAACTAGGACTGATGCAAATTGGCAAGAAAATATCTGTAGGCGAAGATTAAAATCATTTAGTCATTTTTGAAATTTTAAAAGAAAAGTACTTAAAGTATTTTTTGGCATTTATTGACAGTTCATTTGCTCGTCCATTTGCATATGTTCTTAAGTAAGTTCCTTGAACATTTTATTTTTTGAATTAATGACTGTTATATTATAAACTTTTAAAAATATTTTTACTTACAAAATTTTATTTATTATGGAATTAAAAAAAAATGAAAATTGTGAACTGTTATTTCTGGTATACACGCATAAGAAATGCAATGAATGAGATTAGAGATTTTAATGAATTAGAAATATGAAAAAAAATTAGATTTTAATGAATTAGTAACTGAAGAGAGCAGAATTAGACAGACTGATGAAAACACATACTATGGAATTTTGAATAAGTGCTATGTGATATTTTAAAAATTTGGATCCAATCACAAGACATCTGTAAGAAATCAGAATCATTCATAGGAACACTATATTTGTTCCAGTAACTGTGAGGCATTTAACTGAGAGAGTACTTTTGACCCGTTGCTCGTCTCTAGAAGTCTACTGAAATCGAATCCGATGAATTGGAATCATCTTTTTGTTGAGAAAGTCAGAGTTAGCAAAATATATAGCATTCATTATTATAATATTTTATTAGGAACGTGGAATTAGCTATCCGTTCGACTTTATTAATTTATTTTGAGTGTGAATGAACTGCTTAAACATATTAGTATTAATTTTTACTCAATGATTATGTCTAATACTCCTAACGACACCGTTTGGTTACAAACTTTATATTTTAGCTCTCAGTTGCTTTGAATTTCATACGACAGTTAAGCAGGATATCTGAAACAACGAATACGACTATATATACAGAATATTGTGCCCTGTTTCAAGTATTACAATATTGAACATTTAACAAAAGCTTTCCAGGACAACTTACATGCTAAAGGTATGCTTAGTTTAGGCATTCATTCAACAATTATAGCCAAGAGTGAAAATGTGTTAAGGGGTTTCATGAATCTTACACGTCAAAATACTCAATGTTTTGAAAATATTTATAATAGAGTTCAAATTTTTTGAACAGATTGGTGCGAAACTTTTACCGATACTACCAAAACATGGAGAGTTTCAAGTAAAAGCTAAGCCACACGGAACATTTTGTTGTTGCTGTTCATCGATTTTTTATTTTTCTCTCAAAACAAACAATAAAAATTACCTCGCGCGTAAGAACTCGCACGAACATTATACCGTATCAGCTTGAAATTTCCTACACATGTTTAAAATATATATTTTTGAACTATAAATGGACTTTTGGAAAAAATTACTGATATAATATATTTATATGAATTTTAGTTGAATTTTTTCCTTAAAAAATTCTATAATTTTCTTAATTACTTTATTAAAAGTATATTTGCACTAAACTTTTGAAGAAACACACATAATTTTTAACTAAACAATTTTGTACTAGATAACAATATTTTTATAAATTTTGATTAATGGTGTGCGTGAAAGCTCTGCCCACAATTAAATATTTATATTTTTATTTTTAAGAAAACGTCCAATTTATGCCGATATGAGAAATAATGAATATACATATACATACACCCACCCACATGCATATATATATATATATATATATATATGTGTGTGTGTGTGTGGTATGCATGTGTGAATATTATATAGTAACAATTTTAAATTTTAATTTTGTTTAACTGTTATAATATATTTAATAAAAATTATGCGTTTTTGTATACACGGGTAATTGTTATGACTTAAGAAACCAATAAATGTTATAATGATAACATTTTGAGATTAAATTGTGTTCAAAATAGTAAATTGAAAAAACAATGAATGATCATGTTTATTTAAAACGCATAACATTTCATGAAATGTCTTATACGCTAAAAATGTATCAAGTTAAAGAAGGGTGGTAATTTAATGAAACAAGATGATTTTACTACAAATACTGAATTCTGATGACAATGTAACAAAGTCAACTATATTTTATTGTGAATGTCTTTAGAAAAAAAATGTAATATATCTAATTGTTGGTAAAATTCAGAAATATTTACACAGGGGCTCTCAAGCTCATTCAAGATTTGTGAAATCAGAACATTTGTAATGCGTGTATTTTACCAGGTTTCTCTATATATTATAAGCTACATTTAATATGCTTTGCAGTTGCATGTTAAGTATGTCTATGCTTGATAATATTATGAATAACGATTTTTTGTACATATTTTCTACAACATAATTCGATTAGGAATAAAATTATTTTTTTATTAAAATACTTTATTTTTAATATATATATATTATTTGTTAATCGGTAACCTTTTAGAAGTGTAATACAATTTGATGAAAATCTTACTGAATATGTGCACTGTAGAGACCTTCGAGGCTTGATTGTAATTAATTCCTGTTAATAAAGTTGAAACTGACATCATAAATTTCTCCAGGTTTAATTCCAAAATTCCATTACAGTGTTATATAGTGGCTTTTACCAAAGGTGAATGTTTTAATAGTCTCTGAGGGGATCGTCTGAGAATAATATATGAATAAATCGGGTCTAGTTAAGAGAAAAATTGTGTGTTACTATAAGTACTCGTGTTCAAAAGTAATTATTACTTACATTTTTTTATTTTAATAAATCTAATTGTCTCTGAATACTTTAGAAACTTCATGTGTCTTAATTCATAAATAATTCTGGGCGTATTGTTCTTTTTTATTGTTTCATTATAAATAATAATATAATGCATCATTTAAAAATTTAAGAGCTCTTTCACCCTCCTCTTCCATGAAAAATATTTATTGATTTAAATATCAATTTGCTTTCGTTTACTTTTTTTTACTTTGAATTATATAGGAAGGACAAATTTAGAAGATTTATTAAAGAGAACTGGCCTTTATTTTTACTAATGGCTTTTATTACCTGCCGTTGCTGCATTTGATTTAGAGGATCGACTCACGATGCCTCTGAAGATCCCTTGCCTATCTTACCTGTTTCATGTTAAATCTGTTGGAGCCAACTTTCTTACGTTAAAGTGGTGTGGGGGTATTGTGAGTACAGCTCCAGATTAAGATTCGTTACGGTTAGCTGACCATGATTCAAAACTTCGAAGACCACTTCCAACAGCCATTTTGTTTCTTCTAAGCGTAAATTCGGTGCTAATGGAAAATAAATCGAAAAAAGAGAAAAAGGTTCCAAATTCCTGGATTGATTATTTTTGTTATTTAACCATTTTCTAAGACGAAACCATCAAATAAGTAATTCAGAGCAGAAATATAAAAAGCTCATTAGCAGCAAAATAAACTAACCTAGATTAGTCTACTCCAAGTTCATTGAATGACATAATTTCCATGAACGTAAGTGAGGAAATTTAAGAAAAATCTTAAATGTAAGCAGTAAACTAAGTGACTCGCAGCGTTACTATGGAAAAAAATGGAAGATTTGGTAAATCACAAATGATTTTAGAGTAATAGATGTGATTAGGAAGAAGTAAATCTAATGAGGTAACCACTGTGAGGAAGTGTTATAGACGAATTCTAGAGCTATATGTATGAAATTAAATTTAAAAAAAAGTTTTAGAAACACTTTTAAAGTGGAAATAAAAAAATTTTAAACGATAAAATAATTACAGTATAATAGAAGGTGGAAAAGTGCTGGAGCTAGTATTTCGCAAAGGCGTGATGGGTGATTCATTTGTTGGTCCATACAATTTTCATATCTGTGGTCATAGTCATTAATCGTAATCCATGTCGTAAAAATGTCTGATTGATTGTCTATGATCATCGTATTTAAAAGCAGAATGATAGCTTTTGATCATGGACATCTTACGAGAGTTGTTCAATAAGTCCTTAGAGAGAGAGAAAAAGGTAGAGAACTAATTATTTCAGGTAGGTGTTTTTATTTTTGAACACAATCTACATTTAGTTCTATACACTTTTCCAAACGTTTATCAAAATTTGTACCATCTATAAAGAATGATTTCGGAGACTCCTCCTATTTGGACGATGACCTCTTCGTTCGACGTGAAATGTCGTCTGCCGAAAGATTTTTGTAGTTTTGGAAATAAGAAAAAGTCACTGGGGACCGAATCCGGTGAATACGATAGATGTAATAATTGTAAATTTTATTCCGGAATTTTAGCCATCGAAACTGCCCAGGTGTGAAACCGTGCGTTATCTTGATGGAAGAGGACCTTTTTGTTTTCTCGAACTTGAACGGGTTTTCTTAATGTCTCTGCTCAACTGGATCAATAACGACTCATAATACTCTCCAGTATTTCAATTCCCCCCACTTTTTTCAAGTAACCGGGTGTAGATGATTCCGTGTGAACAGTATAAAGCGTTGGTCAACATCTTGCTGGCCAATTTCTTGATCTTTGTTCTCTTCGGAACCCTTTTGCCTTTGAACACCCGCTGTTTTGACTGTCTCTGTAGTAGTGTATCCATGTTTTGCCCACAATTATGTATCGAAGCAGAAACTCGTCAGGATTGCAACGATAAAGAGCCAAAATAGCCTCAGAATCGACCACAGGATTGCGTATATCTATCACTGAGATCAAACGCAATATCCATTTTACCAAATTCACTATACCTCGCGATATACCAATGGCCTCCACTATTTCGCGTAATTTGATTCGTTGATCACTCAAAACCATATCATGGATTTTGTCCATCATTCCTGGAGTAATCACTTCTGTTCAATATACTAAAGGACTTTCAACTGTTGTGCATATACGGCAAAGTATAAACACATTTACCTAATTGTAACAGTTGCAAACACAAGAGTAGATATGACATGAAACTTCATCCATCTCTGCTTTGATTTTTTTTAGTGCTAAGCCTTTTAAATATAAGTGTTCAATCACCTTTCGAAACTCACTTTTTTCCCCATTTTTCTGAATAAGCACAATTTTTTCCCTTTAATATGCAAGAAAACCGATACCATGCGGTATAAAATAACTGAGGTTTAGATATATGTCTAGTGCTCACTGAAAACAAACCATTTTCGACGCTACGAGCGCTATCTCTTGGAATTTTCTTAGAACTTATTGAAAGGCCCTCGTAATTTAAATGAGGTAGGACTGAATTCATCACTTCCTGTCCATGTGAAAAATTAGAAATTCGATAAATTATTAATGGATTAACCCCACTTCATGAGAGTATTTGAAGTAATCAAAACTTTAACTACTGTATCGAGGAAAACATCATCACCATGAAATCGCGACCATGACCTCTCCGCAACTGTGGCGGCCAAATAATTTTTGATGCAGAGGTTTTAAGTATTGTCCTATAATCATTCAAAAGTTCAGTTTTAGATGTCAAATTGAATTTCATAAAAATAGCGTTATTTTCTAAGTTATTGAGAAGAGGAAATGATGAAGCAAAAAAGTACCTTCAGGTGATAAAATGCTTTATGTGAATATCAAATCGAAATTTTTTTATTTGTATATATATATATATATATATATATAGCTGCAAATTATCACTCCATCCCATTTAAGGTGCGTGGAGAGGTTACTACCTGATTCTTCATACAATATTACAAATCATTCAAATCGCCATATTTTTTTCATTTACCTTGGAGTTCAAATGACTTCACATACAATACCTAATTAAATTGACACCATTTTAGCTTGCACATTTAAGACTCATTTAGATTTTTAATAAATGCAGCATGCGTATTTATTATTTTTTTCATTAAATTTAATTTATTCATCCCTTATCAGCACTTTAAAGAACAGCACGCGCATGCATAAAAACAGAAAAATAACTATGTATTTCTTTAATATTACACTTCTGAAATTATATCCCAAAATGAAACAAATACTTTGAACATCATCTTGCATAATTATCAAAGTGTAATAATAAATATCGCAAATTTTAAAGAAATCATACAAATTATAATAATAACTATACATGAATTTTAAAAGAATTGACACTAACAGCGATGAAAACTTCCTACACATTTAGATAGTAGCGGACACATCAAGAGTTTCTTGAAACTTACACATTTTATTGCAATGAAAAATAATGCAACCGAACACATTTTCTACATGTTGTGATATCACATTTCATCTACTTTTGTTTATAATTTAATAAAAATTTTCTGGTTGTTCTGAACAAGGTTCGAAGTTTAATATAGTTGTTTTTCTATATATGTTATTTTTTCAAAAGTAAAATAATACGATTTAATTTAATATGCAGCTATATATCCATCATTTTCTTCTTAAAGAATATTTTCAGATAAGGATTTAAGACATAGCTTTAAAATAACACTTGTACCTTCATGAATCGAAAGGTATAAATTTTTGAAACCCGAAAATCAGACAAATAGGAGTCAAGATCATAGTTAATTATTCAAATTTGCTTGAATCTAATTAGTAGCACCATTCTAAAGATCATTAAATCTTTCTATTTTATAAATATTTACATTAACTATCTGTCTATCTATCTATCTATCAATATATTGTTAATGTAATTATTTATAAAATAGAAAAATTAAATAGAACTTTTATTTATATATAAATAATTTTAGTTCCATCGTTTTTTCATAATAAAGGATTTTAAATAAATAAATAGACCTGGTTGCTTTTAATTTTTGTCTTATAAGCTGAATTGTATTTACAGTCATTCAACTAAACGTCTGTGAACCTCTTAAGTAAGAAGACTTTTATGTTATGAAATGAATAGAATATATTGCCATTTTTTATTCAAAAATAATTTATGATCAGTTATTTAGGAATTGTTTTTACGAACATTTTATTGAAGTATATATATTCATTGTAAAAAAAGTAAAAAGGAACTAAAAAATCATCCACAAGGTTAATTAGCAAAATTTTGCAAGAGTTATGTTCCATTTTAATTTCACTTTTTTTATACTGAACAATAAACTCAACGTCCTCATTTTAATACAGAAGTTATTTAGAAAGACATTTTACTTTGAACTCAACAACTTTTTTTTTCCTTCTGTAATAAACACAGATTATAAATAGAGTCAATTGTACGTATTAGGTATACGTAAAATATTATACCCGATAATATAATATATAATTTTTTTAAATTGCAAAGAAATTCTCTCTAAAAAATAATTTTGCTCTCTTTCCTGAAAACATAATATTTATTGAACCATTAGTTCCCTGCATTGCATGAAAGAAATGAAATTTAAGTAGAATTTAAGCATCTTGCTTCTTCCTTTTATTTTTAAAATCTTAATATTATATTTATATCTACAACGTATACTTCAACAAATATGATTTTTGTTTTAATTCCATGTATACGAGAGAAAAAGAGTATAAATTCAAGAACAGTATTAAATTTTATGATAGAACTATTTGTCTCAAAATATAACAACGTATAATTAAATGAAAAAGAACAGCCACGTTTATATAATATAATTAGACCGTTATATTTTTATATTACTTAAGTGGATGTGCATTTAAGTCAACGCGAAATCTAATAATCGCCTTGAAAGAAAAATATATATGTAACTTCAGAGAATTCAAAGGAAGAAGGAATATATAAAGACAAAATAACTTTTTTTGTTGGTGACTACGCTCGAATTCTTCTAAAATCGGAAACATAAGTTATGTTCATTTTTCTGTAGTAAGCTGTGTATTCTCACAATAAGACAATGTTATTTTAAAAGACAAATAGCTTTTATTACAGAGTTATTGAGAAATTATTTAATTAAACTTTTATTCAATAAAATAACGTAGAATAATATCCTTGTACTATGATTCATGCTTTGATCTTATATATTTAGATATAGTAAAATATAGTAATAAAATGATATTGTAGATGAAGTTTGTGATTTCTAATTCGTGTAAAGTCTTGTATTAGCTTAAAAACGGGAAACAATTATGAACGGTTCAGCATTAAATTTATAAAACATTAGTTTCTTATTACGGATAATATTTCCACAAAGACGATACTTTTTTGGAATAATTTGATTGTAATGGTGTTTATTTTAAATCATTATTTAATATGCGTTAAAAGAATATATTTCTTATAAAGTAAAAGAAAAAGTTCAGAAGTTGCTTTAAGCTACATAAAGTAAAGAATTAGAAAGAAAATGAAATGCAGAATGGCCTTGTAACTAGTTCTGATTTCTCTATTTAATTTTCTTCCTACAATCTCCGCAAAATGCTTACTTCATTTTATATATTTTGACATTTCAGAAGATTTATGCTTCCTAAACATTTTTTTTTTCATTATGTCACGTAAAACGATGTCAAATATACTGGAGCTATGTGTTAGGAAAATGTTTTATAATATGGAAATGTAACTGAATTGAAGTACATTTGCTATAAAATAACATGCACACCTACCATGGGTGGACTAATATATTCTGCAAATGTATAC
>BMAW01084412.1:49124-95334 GCA_019974015.1 Nephila pilipes | reverse complement strand
ATATATATATATATATATATATATATATATATAAACCAAGCATCATAATTCCAAGTATATGACAATGACATTTCTAACTTCAAAAGATAGCTTTTTTTAATTTCTTTTGTGCAAATCCTAATGTTGTCTATCTTTTGTATTATTATCTTCTATATTTATACGCTTATATTTGCAGCAATTTTCCAAAGTTCTAGGTAATTTAGTATAATTTGTAATTCTAGCTATTTTCATTGGTGTATTAAAGATATTTATTACTTAGAAGTTTGTTAGTTTATTAGTTACAAGTAATAGTACGTATTTGATTTTACTGTGTTTTTTTTCTTATTCGTTTGGTTTGGATTCATTAAAGTCGCACTAGAAGCAACACGAAGGCTATCGATAACGAACTTCGTAATCTTGGACCTCGGTCAAGTGACGTGGATGATACCTGAGCTGGAACCTCCCAATTCTAACTTCCACATCACGTCATTGGGAGAACTTTGAGCCCCGAGAGTTTTAACGAACATCAGTCCCTCCGACACTGCTGGTCTTTAGTGGCATCAAGCTCGTCCGAATATTAGGCTAAATTCTAGATTTATTTTTCTTCTTAAGGATTTTATTTTTCTTACATTTAATTTTTCCAGGGTAAGCAGCCTGCTAAGAGTTCATCAAGAGAGTCATAACAATTCACAGTGCCCTCAGTTTTCTTTTACGTCCTCATTTCCTTTTATTAGGAAAGCAGAAAGTGCATGAAATTATTCCTGCTGAGATTAGGGATCATCTGCAGAATTTGGCGGGCTATGTCACAAGAAGATTTCTCGACTTAACGGAAATTGAAAATAAATTCAATTTAATCTCTTATTCCATTAATGCTTATATTGACACACACCAAAAGAACGTCATCTTGAACGTACTGACATATATTCAGATCTCGCGATGAAATAAATATTTAATGCAATGACATTAGTAAATTTTTGCTAATCTAATTCAACTGAAAAATTTCCGTATATGAAAAAATTTGGGGGGAAGATGTTTTGTATATTTTGATCTACATATATTGGTGATCAAACCATTCCTTGCTTGAAGATCGACAAGAGTAAATATAGATGTTCTTTTGCCGACATTATCTTGTAATCTGAGACAAGAATCAACATGCAAACTTACTTCTGATTTAAAAAGAAATATAGAAATGTGTGATAGGTTGCAGCAGCAAATTGATTCCGAAATTAAACGTGCTTGCGGCTATAGATGATAGAAAATTAGGTCAAAAAATAAATTGATTAAGACTGCCACTATTTTATTAATTTTAAGTTCATTAATGTTTACAGTACAATTTATATCTTTTCTAAAATTCAAAGTGAACTCATAAAAATGCATCATTTTAAACTTAGCAGTCAGCCTCAAGCCTCCGCTTCAGCAAAGTGACTCCCATGTCAAAACAATTGCCCACCCTTGGTATATACTAATATATCTACATTTTATTACTCATAAACATTATTTACATAATTTACTTTACATATAAAAGTGTTTTTTCTTGTTGAAAAGAGCGATTCATAGCTTCCTTTAATGTGTGTAATACAAAATAACATAGTATGCGCTTAAATAATTTGATATTGTTTGAGTTCCTTGGCTAAATAATTCAATGTAGAACTGAAACATCATACACATACGATTGCACACACGCACAAACCCGAATATATATTTCACTGATACCGGATACTTGAAAATGGTAATGTATGTGAAGAAAGGATTAGTTATAATAAAGGATTAGTTTGCTGGAAAGGTATCGTTTCCTTATAAATTCTTTCTAAAGCTATAAATATACCAAATCTCGACTTAGTTGCAAATCAAAAGCAAGATTCTTGAAAAAAAAATTTCCTTTATTTCCTCTACTTTTTTTTTAAATCCTGCATTACTCGCGCAGTGTATCACATATCCAACTCCTCTTTTTTTTCAATGTATCTTCTTATCCTTTTTAGGAAAATGGATGAATCCTCTAGCAGCTGACTCCAAGGTTATAACCAGTAAGAGGAAGATCCAGCGAGTTAATTCTATAAATAGATATTTATAGAACTTTTCGGTTTTGTTAGACACTGTGCGATCCGTACACCCATTGTACCCATGACGGCCGAGGAAGAACGGTCTTAGCTCTCTCCCCCAGTCTAAAGAAATCACAAATACTTTTTCTAAGTCTTACTTTTTACACGCAGTCAATCGAAATTCACTCTCTGGGTCTGAAATTGAGATCAGAGGAAGCCCCTGCCCACCCTCTAGTTTCCCAGATAACTGCTGCCTTACGATTGGAGGGCACGAAAAACTCTGTACTCCCCAGCAACCAGACGGCACTTCTTAAACTTCAAGCAACATTCACTCAAGATAGTTCAATTTATTCCTAAATTTTCAAATATCATTTAATTTTCAATCTTTAAATCTTTTTGTTGCACTGGGCCTTACGGAATTTTTAGACTACATTATGACAGGAGTTTAAAGCCCACAGGGCTATGCATTCCGACTCACCTTCAATACACAGTGCGAGTTTTTTTCTGTTACAGTCTTAAAAACTTGAACACGTTTCGAATTGCTTGCTAGATATGTCGCTTTATAGGAATTGTGAAGAAGAAACGCAGTATTTAAGACATTTATTGGATATAGTAATTTCAGATGAAGAACCAGACAGCTTAGAATACAACAGTAATCATGCTTCTGCTGTAGAAATTGACTCAGAATCAAAAGAAGCCGATGTAGAATATAATGATAGTTATTTGATAGGGAAGGTTTAAAGAAATAGTTTGAGGGAAAAAAAAAAGAGAAATTCCGTCCAAACGTTAGAATATCTTCAAAAATTTGGAAATACTTGTATTTCAAAAGACGTCATTTCGGTAATACAGGCATGGAATTTATTAATATCTCCTGAATTTATTCAAATGATTCTAAAATGCTGAAATATTTTTTTAGGATCCATAAGAAATTGTTTCTCCCGAAAAAGGGGTGGAAACAAATAAAGTTTAAATAAAAGTCTTTATTGGATAGTTATACATACATATGTACATAAATCATCACATGTAAACGTGAAAGATTTCTAAGTAATAGACAGCACCGGAATTTAGATATTCCAGAAAACTTTCAAAGCAATCCGTTTCAATTTTCTTATGAAATGTCTAAGCTTTGACAATAACAGAATTCGTCAAAACAGAAAATGTTTGGACAAATTAGCTCCAATACGGGAGTTTTTTAAAAAAATTGTGGAAAACTGTCAAAATTCGTATAATGTGTGTGTATCAGAGAATACTTTACAATGGATGAGAAATTGGAACCATTTAGAGGGTGATATCCCTTTCGGCACTATATGCCGAACAAACCATCTTGATATAATTAAAAAAATTTGCACTCTACGACTCAAAATTATTTCATACATTGGATATGGTACACTGGTAATCAGCCAAATAAAGGACCATTTAAAGTAGATAATAATCCAAGTAGTGTTGTAAAAGGTTAATCGAACCACTTTACAACATAGGATGTAGTTTGACAGTCGATAAGTGGGATACATCTTACACACTGTCACAGAAAGTTTTGTAGAAGAAAGTAACTATTGTTGGAACCATGAGAAAAAATAAAAAAGAAATTCCTCCCACATTTTTGGTTTCTAGGATCAAAAATGTTTATTCCTCCATGTTTGGTTTCCAGATAGAAACAATTGTGTCTTATAAACCCAAGAAAAATAGGAATGTTGTTCTACTTTCAAAAATGCATAATGCTGACTCAATAGATCTATCTACAGGAGAATTGAAATACCCTGAGATCATCACATTTTATAATTTAACTAAAGACGCAGTTTATGCTAATGAAATGGCCACAACACATTCTACAGGTAGAAAATGTAATCGTTTGCCAATGGTTATATTTTTTGAGTAGTTGAGTGTTGCAACAATTAATGCCCACATATTTTTCTTATTTACGAAGAAACCCCCTACTCAAATTCAAACTAGACGCTCAATTTTTAAATGTTTGGGATTCATGCTTGTAGAAGAATACAAGAAAAACAGGAGCCAATGGGCAATGCTTCCAGGAATCTTAAGAGAAAATTTAGGATCCAGCACTGAAGACTTCGCACCACCTGCTAAAAAAATCAAAGGACTCTATGAAGAATCTGATGAATGTCCTAATAAAAAGGATAGAGAAAAAATAAGTTTATTTGAGTAAAGTATGAAAAACACATATGCATGGAGCACATGGTATGTATTTGCAGAAAATATGAAAACAAAATTTAAAAATTATTTATAAATATATGTTTACAATTATATTCTTCTATTTTTATGCATTTTTATGTTTTTTGCAAAGATTCCGAGGTAAAAAACAGAAGTAAATACCCATGGGGTATGAGATACCCTGCGTGAGTAATTCTGTTTGCTTTTGTTGCACGATTAATGCCAGTTTAAGCCTAACGAATTTGATCAATCCTGTGAGAAACGATGAACTTCCTAGGATAGAAATAACATCTGAAATCTTGCTTTTATACCTTTGAAAACATAATCCTGTGGACTTCTAATAATCTCATACTTTGTACAAAAATGCATATGAAAGTATTAATCTGTACTAGACTTCATTATAAATTGTTCTACATTTATTTCTGCACATCATATACTATAAACTTTCCTTCAACATTCAAAAGACTCCAAGGGTTAGTTGTTGAGAAATAATAACTTTTTTTAAAACTCATCACTGCTTATAGTGCTGTCACGTCAATTTTATTCACGACACAAAACGCTACATTCATTTCTATATTAACTTACGTAATTCGTTTACTGAAGAAGTTCTCAAATCAAAAATAACATGGTATGAATATCATGTGTCCACAATGGTTAATGGAAGAAAAACCCCATTTTAAGATTTTAGTCCTTATGTTCATTTGTAAGCTTATTTTATACGATCCTTTCAGAGAAAAATACTAAATTTTTTGGAAGCAAAGATAATAGAAAATTTTAGAAACATTATTCATATTTTGACCAAATGCTCAAGCGAATTTTTAAAATTGCATGAAAAACTATTAAAAACACGACCTTGGAAAATACCATCGTAATAACTACGTCGGATATGCATCATGAAACTTAACTCAGTCACAGTTACATAGGATAAAAAGAATTCAATATTATATATATGTATATTTCAGAAACACTTTATTTCTTGTATGTGTGGAAGGCCAGTAGCAATAGAAACAATTTAGCCAAAACATGAGTGACAGTAGACGTTGGAGAAAGCAAGCTACGGAAGCATAGAGTTTGAGAGAAGAGATCCTCTTTCGAGGTAGCAGATGGTTTGGAATCAGGACTGCCTTTGAAAATATATTGAATTCAGAGTCCCATGTACGTTATATATAGTTCTGTCAACTTTTGAAGGCAAGATAAAATGGAAAATTGTAACTTTAATGGATAACGTCAAGAAAAGTATTCTTAAAGAGGTATTTAGTCTTGCATTTCTAAAGTAATACATTTTTTCTGTAATTTGTTGTCGTAATAAATGGGTTCAATAAAACGCTTAGTGTCCTTAATTTTTTTTAAAAAAAAAAAATTAACTGTAAAAAATACTAATACAACCTATTTTTTTTTCTATTTAAACTAATTGAAAAACCATTAAATGAACGTAAGTTAACTCATATTCAATTAATTGAATTTCTATTTGAATGGCAATTTTGGTGCTGATCAGCAGACATTTGACTTTTTATTAATACAGCTAAAGATTGTGATGCAAGAATGTATAAATATTATTACATTTTAAATTAAATTTTTCAAATGTAATTTTTATTGCTAATCTCATGTGGTTTAACTTTAATTTGAATGTATATTGTAATTCCAGACATTTTTTAGAGAAACCACGTTGTCGCAATAAGAAGGAATATAATAATTTAAATATTATTATTTACTTTATTAAATGAGAATTTCATAGAATATCAGTATAATGAGTAAAACAAAAATTGAAAAGTATTCGACAATGAGTTCATTAAATAAATTTCATAATGTTGTAAACACAATTATAAATGTTGTATATGCAATTAATTTATTAAAATTTCCGGGAAGTTGGATATTTTAAATCGTCATTATCCAAGTTAAACATATATATCACATGTGTAAAACAATATAATGTTAAGACAAGTTGTTTTACGCTATAATATTTTACAAGAAAGAAGATAAAGACGTAGTTTTAATTTACAAAATATGCAGACGTATATTTCACCGAATATTATTATATACAACAATTTGAGTTGATTTATTAAGTAGACTCTTTGTTCAACTGAAATTTAAAAACACTCTGTAGTAGATTCCGGCAATAAATTGGAAAAGGAGTTAAGCTAGAAGTAGGAAATTAAACAGAATAATAAAAAATACGCACCTTATCATTAAAAAGGAATTTTAAAAGGAATAATTCGAGTACTACAAGTTATTATGTTTATTTAATTTTATTGTAAATTATAGAATTAAACATTTTTGCGAAACGTCTGGAACATATAAATTAGAAATTATCAAAATTGAAAATGTAGTTATAATAGTAATAATATTAATTTTACACAAATAAATAATTATAAAAGATGACATAAAATAATTATAATGAAACATATATTTACTTGTACATAACTTCAATATGTCTAGCTGTAGTGCCTTCTATTATTCTGTCCTTACTTATAAAGAAGAAGCTTCATGAATGATGATGATAAAATTAGTTTTTTTCGATTATATATATATATATGAGCAATGATTATATATATATATATTTCTACATACTTATTGCCATAAAAATTTGCACGCAAAGAAAGAGTTGTCAGAATAAAACGAAATTTTGCATTAGTTAGAATAACGCTGAAGTAAGTAATTGATTACAGAATCAAATCAAACAGGTCATAATCCAGAATGTAGTAGTCGTTCTACCAAACGTCTTCACCAAAATATTACTTAGATATTGAAGCAAGTTGATTTGAACACATAATAGACAAGTGAATAACGAGATTTATTAGCAGACTAAGAACAGCTACATGTGGATGAGAGCTCACTCAGGTTTGGGTTTGGTTTTATTAACTTCGCACTAGAAGCAACTTGAGGGCTATTGGTGACGGACCTCGTAATTTTGAACTTCGAACAAGGGACGAGAACGACACGTGAGCAAGCATTCCGTCTCCTAACTTCCACACCACGCCAACTAGAGGACTTGTGATGCAGTAGCAGGACACATGTATAAAGCAATCCCGAGCGTTTTTGGAGAATTGTTTTGTGCTACCAATATAGCGTAGCTCAATAACTGTTAGTTACTATGGAAATTTCATGAGTCACAAAAATTTCCTCACGAATGGCATTGTATTGAGGTTTTTGTGAGGGAGGGATGAAGGGTTTCCCCATGACACTGAAATCTGTATCGCCTCAGGTGTCATTTGAGGCATCCAATATTTGTTCACTACTACGAAACAGAAATTTCAGTTGCAGGAACAGATCGCCCTCCACCTGAAATCATTTTAATTATTAGAAACAGAAGTCTATTTGCATGTTTTTATGACATCAAACATTGTTATCTGTTATTTATATTCTTGGCCACCTAGATCTTAGCTCACCTCATACAACTGTTTTGCACTTATCGAATTCCGAGCAATAAAATGAAATGTTTACTTGACATTACACTCCCTCTAAAAGGTCCACCAGTTTTTGATGAATTTCAGCTAAGGAAGCTCTCTGTAGACTCTTGACATCATCATATTTCTTAGTTAAATATCCGATTACGTTTCTAATGGCATCTTACTCAAATGATCTTGGAGCTCTACAACAAAACTAATGCCATCTACCAGTGGCATTTGAATCGTGTGACCACCAGCTCTCTTGTGTAATCAAAGAATTTTATCCTCAAGAGAAATTTAAAAAAAAAATTACAGCTCTTATAACTACACTGTTTAAAATACTTTCTTATTTAAAATAAATCTTTAAATGGTTCAAATATATTAAATAATAACAACACGTGTTACTTAAAATCTTAAAAATGTCTTTCACACTAAATTTTGTTCAAATGTTTATTATAATGATTGCAAATTTTCAAAGTCTCAAATCAATTTACTATCATGTTCTGAATATTTATAAATGCAAATTTATGTTACATATGATATGATTACTTTTATATATAATAAACATTACATTTTTAAATAATGATTAATACAAATTGTTTAAGTTAATTATATATATATGTAATGATATATACGTTTAACTTTATATATAAAATGTATTACATTCTATTTATATATATTTGAGACTGGGGAATACGATAACATATTGACACTTTTTGTCTTAGAGGATTATGTTATAGTTACACAAGTATTTATTTCTCTATCTGAGGAATCTGAGAAATTGAGGGAATTACTCGCCAAAGATGCGAGAAAAACAAATCGCTTGCAGCAATAGAATGTGAACGTCTTTCCTTGCCAATGGAACGAGATCTTTTGTTTGTCGACTAAGTACTTTGTCAACCCTAATCTTAGGAAAGATGCTTCTTAGTAACAAAATGAGAGGATAAAATGAGATTGGGTGGCAAGTGGATTTATTGATCGATCTTTTGACAGATATCATTGAGATAAAGACCTTAAAAGGAATCCAATTTCAGCACTAACATTTTAAAAACGACTGTCTATAAAATAAAATTCTTGGGAAATTTTAGATAATATATCTAAACACATTTCACTAAATCTGAACTCATTTCAGTGTGTTTTATTCTAAACAAACGGTAAATCTTTCTTTAATTTTGATTTTTGAAAATTTTATATCCTTATGATTTTCCGTTTTTGTCAGAAAAGAAAACATTATAGTATTTTAAACAGTACAACAACAAAATTAAGTGTTTAAATAACAAAGATGTTATAAATTTAAATGATATTTTAACTAATATAAATGCTGTAAAATCATATTATTTTCTTATGTATTGTCATTCCTTCTCAGTGAATGGATAAAAGAAGAACATTTTTAAACGAGAAAAAATTAAGACCATGAATAGGAACATTTATTTTTAACATTACATAACTCTTATAATGAAATGATCTAAAATATATCTCACAAATGAATCTATTCTAAATATGGACCACAAATATATCATACAAAACTTTCTAAAATTTACTGGTAATAATTGAAAAAATGTTATCTTTAAAGAATCTTAGGATTTGCTAATTTATTCAGTGTATTCTAATTTTGTTCTGGCTAACGTTGTAAAAACATAGAAAATCCTTTTAATATTTTGAATACGTATAGAGAGTATTGCTTCACAACGGGGGTGTTGAGAGGATGCTGAGGAGAGATCAACTTGCTTTGAGTGGTATGGGGGCAATGGCCAAGTTATGAGCGGTTGAGGCAATATGAGCACGTTTTGAAATTTAAACTTTATTTCAAAACTTCCAAATAAATTTATAGAATCGAATTTACAACATTTGTTTAGTTTAAAAACGAACATTCGCGACGACTATGGAACTAATAAGTACCATCCCTACGTTTCACAGATCTTTTCCTTCTTCAGCGCCATATAATTGTGTTTTTGTAGTACGAAACACCTCAAAATGAGGCAGGAGTTCTTTATTTTGTCGCTGAATAGTTTGTGATAGTTTTGTAATTGTGTATATTGTCATAAACTGACATGAAATATTATGAAGTTGTCGGGAATTACAATAAGACAAGACGCAATTCTTAGAATGGAGAGAGGAAATCTCATTTAGTCGTTGGGAAAAGATTATTCGATATAGGATGATCTTAAAGAACTCAAAACTGACAGCATATCCTAACCCTCACATTGCATCAGTCGGATTATTTCTTTGGCTTCTTCGGATAATTCTCTTTATCGTGATTTATCTTATGGAATGCATTCAGCTCCTCTTCAGAATGAATTTCTGATTCTGGTCTGCTAGATATTTATGTTTACTAGTTCTTTATTGTGAATTATTAATTTTCAGAAGTAGTTATCTTTCCCTCATCATATTTTGTAGCTGTCGATGTCGGCTGACGATGTCGGATAGAAAGCCTTAACAGATTTAATGTGCTTCAACCCTACTTTTAGTGAAATCGGGAGTCGAGTGTACGAGTCATTAAAACAACAGTGACAGCGAGTTCACAAACATGACCTTAAGATTCTCGCTCATAAAGCCGAATATAAAGATTCATACTGATAATTTCAAGAATCCTGAGTTTCCGATGAATGCACAAGACTGGCAAAGTATTGCATATTCATAGTTTAGATTGACAGGGATTCATTTAACATTGTGTCATAAATCTGGAAAACATCCATTGCAAAATTCACTGGAATTTGTATTTATATGTAAATGTTAGAGCTCCATATTAAAGCGTCTTAAAGTTCTTTACCTAGAATAAATTATACACTTATATGAAGGTTATATAGCTCTTTCTCTTCAACTAATCCTAGGGAGCTTTAATATGAAGTTGTCTAAATAAGAATCTCCCCCGAAGTATGAAACGTGAGTATTTATGTCGATTAGAATAGAATCATTGAAGTTTAGTGAATATGACTGATGAGAAGCATTTACAAGTATCGAAGTATATAATAATATTCAAAAAATTCCACTAATGTGGGGTTATATACGAGTGGATTCAATTAAAATACGAATGATAACTGCAAATGGCGCTTTATTTAAAAATATTCTGGATAAGACGACCCGCAATTAGCAGAGTTTGGTCAGTCATATCTTAAACAGAAATACTGGATTTTACCAACACTGATACAGAAACAAAAACATTACTTATAAAGATAGTCACTTTGTATCACAACATTCAGCTCACCAGCTTAAGCTTACTAGGTCAAGCTACAGACAAATCTCCGCCGTTTTTCTCTGCAGACTCCCACTGTTTTCCGCAGACTCAGGTCGTATCTGGAAATTCTTTCAGTAGATCCACTTCCAAGTGCCGACGGTTTCTAGTCAATTTCCCAATTGATACTCAAAATTAAACTGCCCCGTCTCAGACTTTCAGCGTATTGGAAAATGTTCCAGCCAGATGTGACGAGACACAGAACATTTAGACAAAGCCTTTACTTTTTACCGAGTGGAGATGTAGACTAGATTCTTCTACTTTCTAGAAGCATCTTTTCGTCTAAAAGTTCTTCAAGTATCTAACCAAGCCACCATAAGGCTTGCTAAATCTGTCACCAAGGTTAAGAGGTCAATGCTTAAACTTCTCTTGGCAATAAACTTCCCTTCTCTTTTCTTGAAATATTTGTTGATTAACTGGTTTTATTAACGTTTGCATTTGGAGAAACACGAGAGTGATTGCCAATGGAACTCGTAAATTGGTACCTAGACCAAGTGACGAGGACGACACCTGATCTAGCAAACCCCCTCTCCTAACTTCCACACCTCGCCAACGGGAGTACTTAGGACCTCGACAGATTTAACGTCCATCAGCCCCGGCTACACGACAGGTCTTTAGTGGCATCAAAGCTAGAACCCACAACTCGACGAAAACAGCCTACAGCGAGCCAACGACTGTGATAATTAACTCTTTGAAAGAGAGTTACTGAATATAATTTTTTTGTAAAAAAAAAGATTGTAGGAGGCGCGGCAAGTACTAAAGTAACTAATGTGATTGGAAGTTGATATATTATACTTAAGATATACAGCAAATGAAGGAATAGGAGATGAATATTTAAGAGTGTAATTGGAAGCTAGTAATAGGTTGTCGAAATGTTTAGAGAGTATTGAAATTTTGAGATTATTTTCCCAAACTCAAGTATCATCACATCTCACTTGTAGTGAAGGTAGAACTCAAAACTAAAAATTATGTTATCCTATTTTAAGATTGCTTTTACTCATATGTATTAAAATCTAATTTTTTTATTGATTCCATGTAACATGTAATTCCTTCTTTTTATTTTGTGTATTAACCCTCCGAGCGTTTTACTTTTTTGTGTAAAGCTATACCGAAAGCGATCTACTTAGGCACAGCTAAAGGTCCCGAAAAGTTTTCCCTTTCCATTCACAAATTCTTCAAAAATGCAAGAGCCTCCTGTTCCTACCCCCTTTTATGACGCGGGTGGTCCACACAACCCTTTGGGTTGGGCATTTAATTGCTTAGATCCGACGCTTAGATAAGCGATTTCGTTGCCTAGGGGAAATCTTGTACGGCAGGCTACAAGCAAGCAGGAATGGGGTTCAGATTATTCACAGATCAGAACTTGGAAGATGTTCGCCCGATCTATTGAGTTTCAATAAAAGCGTTCCAACAAATGAAGAATAAAAAAATATAGCTTGATAAAAATTGGTGGGTTCATAGTTGAAAAATATTTGTTTGCTTCAAACAATAGAAAATTTTTTTTTTCTGTAATTTTTAAAAACTTTTTTTTTAATTTTAATATTACGATTTTAACCTAGAAAAAGCACCCTATATTCATTATTGAATACGAGACCAAGAAAATACAAAATTGTTTGCATGTTTTGAAAAAAATTAATGATTAGTATTTGCTATCAAGCACTATTTGCTTAATCAAAGCGCCAGAATTGTCATAAAAGTTTAATTTTTATAGAAGATTGAATTCTCAGAAGCAGTTTGCTTGTAAAAATAAATATCAATAAATATTTTAAGGATAAAATAAAATCTTAAATTTCGTAAAATCACGTGTTTCAAATACAGTAATCGAGACGCATTAGGTCACATATTTAGGCGTTTTTTGGATCAGGTGAAGAATGCACACTTATTCATTATTTTCGAGGTATGAAGTAAAATTGGCGCCACTGTTTTGAAATTGAAATTTTGAACAGAATTTATTTTGAAAGATAATATTAAATGCTTTAGTAATTTGCATAATATTTTAGTGGACGGTAACGCTGATCCTCATAAAAATGTAAAAATTAGTTTGGTCAAACATATATCAGATCTGCAAAAAACCTTTTTTGAATCCTGTTCAAAATAAAAAATTATCTTGGATCCAAAATCTTTTTAAGACTTTTAATTCACTGAACTCCCAATAAAAGAAGTTGGTGTGGTGTGGAAGTTAGGAGAGGGGGTGCCAGCTCAAGTGTCGTCCTCTGCACTTGACCGAAGTTCAAAATTACGAGGTCCATTGCCAATAGCCCTCGTGTTGCTTCCAGTGCGACGTTAATAAGAAAACACTAAACTAAACCCAATAAAAGAAGAAACCTCCGAACTCCCAACAAAAGAAAAAATTGAGTGTATATCAGTTTGATTGATATATCACATTGATGTATACTCAATTGAAATTAAAAGTTAGTTAAGTGTTATAATGTATTTTTTGATTGACAATAGAAAATAATATCATGAAATTGCCGTAAGAGTTGTGAAACATCTAATATCATATGTTTCAACCTATATATGCGAAAAATCTTTCTCTTTGTACACTGCGACAAAAACAAAATACAGAAATAGGTCGAATGCTGAAGAAGACATTAGGTTGATGGTTTCAGAAATTTTTACAGACGTAAAAATACTTTGCAATAAAAAACAATCATGGTCAAATCATTAAAATTCTTTTTTTTTTTTCATTATTTGTTATATTTAAAAAAATATTGCTTTTGTTTATTATGCATAGGCCATATTTTAGGAAAAAAAAAAACTTTCGCTAACTTAACATTCATTAATCTTACTAAGACGTTTCTAATAAAAAAATAGAAATGCAATAATAATTTTGTAAATTTGATTAGGATAAAGAGCTTTGATATCCTATTTTTTCTGCTGTTTGATCAAGGGGTTCCTTGAAGGTAATGGTAAGCTCAAAAGGTTCCCCAAAGTGCAAGAGGTTGAATACCTCTACTCTAAGCGAAATACCCCATCTACATCCACTTTTGTGCAAAGGTAATATATTTTACATTCAATAAATAATTTTAAATTTTAATGGAGTATATATTCTTCAAAATGTCAAAATATTTCTAGCCATCTTCAATCCCACATTTTAATTTTCAACTTTCTGTTTCTTTGGTGTTTTCAAACTTTATGTACATATTCGTATTATATCTTTTAACAGAAAATTGTCATCGATTACTACATCTTACATATCAGTTATTACAAATTTGGCAGTGAGAGAAACTTTTCCCTTTTTAATTTGTCTTTCAAAACAGTACACTTAAAACACTTTAGTTCAGTGAAGTTGACAAACATTTCCTCAAAGAATTCATAACAAATTTTGTAAGCAATTTTAAATTTTAGAAATGTATTCTTAGTCCCAGGAATATAACCATATATAATTGTTAGTTTATTCTTTAGTATTAATGGTACGAATTTATCATCATATCTCGTTCTATATCGGAATAAAATAAACTGTAGCTGAAATGTTATGATGTTTAATTTCTTTGGTAGTTTTACAGAAAAATAATGTCTTGCTGTAGAGAAAAGAGAGCGTATGATTTGATCTATTGAAAGGTGATATTTTTTTCAAATGTAAGGTATTTTTTAAATTTAAATAACTTGACCGAAGCGAATCATATAATTTCAAAATGCACTCTATTTGTGCTCTGTTTGTGTGCTGGTTTCAAAGTAAACCACCTCACTTCTGAATAGCCGAGGAGCTTTTTATATTCAATATCAAAATGAATGCAAAATTGCTTACGATTTGCTTCTCCAACCTTAAAGGGACTAAAATATATGTTTAAGTTAAGTGCAAAATATTCACAATATGTAAAAATAATATTCATCTATTAATTTTAGTCCATTTTACAAATTGTACCTAAAAAGAGTTATATGTGTTTATTAGATCAAAAATTCGTTTATAACAAATCAGGTATAATTTTGGGTAGTTTAAATTTCAATATAATATACATATTTTAAAACAAATGCAAAAAGAGTCAATTTATTCAAACTTGTATTTCATGAATAAAATAAATCAGTGTTCATATGTTCTCAAATAAACAAAATTGTAATCAAAGTGTTCATTCAATTTACAAAAAAATGCAAAGAATCGTATATAAGCAATAATTTTAATTGTTACAAATGTTAAAAATATCAGAGACACATAAGAAAAAAAATATTTTATATTAAATGCTTAAACAAAACAAAAGTACTAAGTCTTTAAAGTACCTTAATGCCTACTTTCAGAACAATTTGTTATTTGAGAAAAAATTGTTTGTGAAACACAATATTATGTATATATAACAGTGTACAGTTTAATTTAAAATTATAATTGAATTTAAAATTATAAATTTTTTAACATTTGTGATAATAATGTCACTTATATCTATTTTTAATAATCTGTGAATGCATCAAACTATTACTTTATTATGTTGACGGTATATTTAATATTACGCATAATATAACGAACAAATTTCTAACTGAATTTTAAAATAATTATTTCAGAAACTATTGTAGATATGCTCATAATTTTTGTATACCGAAGTTTTAGTTTCTCAGCTTTGCTTCCAAGTAAAATTTTTATTTTATATTCATCAAATTGTTCAGCATATTTTTTGCTATTGACGTGCGGTTTTTAACTGATTTGTAAAAAACTTACGGAATATATGAAAATATGCTGGCGATGAAATTTATTAAATTTTGAATTTTATATTTTAAATTTTCATAGAATTGTAAATTTATGTGATTAATAATTTTTAACTTTGTATGTACCATACATAAATATTTTTTGATGTAATTTGAAAAGCAGATTTTCAGGGTAGCTTATGTAAAATTCGTAGTTGTATAATGTTAAGATTACGAAAAATGTCCGGATTTTAATTACATGTACTTCAATTATCCTTTAACAGAAGATAAATTATAAGGGATTTAACACATATGAATATTTTTTAAATTTGAATCTTCAAATAATTAGTAATCAAAAGTATCTGTGCAAAAGTACAGTTGATACTTACACGTATGAACAAATATAAATGTGTGCAGATGCTATTAATTACTAATTTTTCAAAAATCAAGTTTGAAAAATATGAGTTGGAGTGGGAAATCGCATTCTTTTTCTCTTTGAGGGAAGATGTAGTTCAATTATTTAAAATTCGGATGTATTTCAAAACTTAACATTACAAAACTGAGTATCATGCGTAAGCTGTCCTGAATACCTGGCTTTGAAATTATGAAAAAAAAAAAAACTAATAGATTTAAAAAAAAGTTTAATTTTTGGTATTACTTTTATTCATGCATTACAGATTTTTAAAAGTAAAGAAATACAGAAGCTTAAAAATTATTCATTTGTAATAATTGAAAATCTTAAAGCGTTTCTGATTTTGACTCGTTCGTTTTTTTTTTTTTTTAATTTATGACACGTTATTAGGAAATAAATATTATTTTAAAAACTGAAAATAGTGAATAAAGTAACACAAATGAAACAATAGAACGTATTTATTATTTTCATACATTCTCTGTATTTAAACAAACATTTTATAGATATATATTTAGCGATGTTTTTCGAGATTTATAGAAATAACATAAAAACTTAACTCTATCTGATATTTTTTAATATGAGGAAAAATAAAAAAGGTGAATTTTTAGCAATCAAAGAAAATATACAAAGATTAATTTGTCCAACAATATAAAAAAGTAGGTTTCCTACTCTATCTAAATTTGTTAAAATTCCAAATGAATATTAATTAAAAATGGGATTAAAATCTAGTTAATTTTGTGTTCGAACTTTAAAGCGTTTTTTGGATTGGTTTAAATAAAAAATTTTATCTCGAAAGCTAGGTCAAGGGACGCATTTCTTTCATAAACCCAATAAAATCTCAACTCAAGTTGACCAACAAACACACTTGAAAGGAAATTTTCCCCTTCCCCTCTTGAACGAATGTCTCAATGGAACTCTCTCTAGCCCTAAGGGCAAGAGTGGGGTTCCTTTGTGAGCCATAAAATTTCCTGTCAAAGTTCATTGTGTGTCCGCAACCCTCCCCAATTATCTAACAAGATGTAAAACTTTTAAAGGGGGGAAGGAATTGCAGAAAAACCCGGCGCAAACGATCTCGAATACATCCTGTGATGGCGAAAAAACACGGCTCTGACGCTTTCGGTGCGCTCACAGCCACACGGGATTTTACGGCGCAAACGCTTTCGGAATATCTCGGACAGTACGGAAAAAAGCGTGTGAAACGCTTAGAGGGTTAATAGAGATATATTGCTAAGTTTATTTCTTATAAATGGAAAGATTTTAGAAGAATACCTCGATAATTGTTACAACAACATCATAGCTTACGTTTGTTGTTTTTATTGTTTTAATTTTATTCTTTGTAGTATGTTTGAATTGATCTTCAATATCGGTCACGCACTAAGTCGCATTTTACAGATTATTATTTTTTTATACACTGCAAAAATGAAATGAAATTTACATATCAATTGCTTCAAATTAAAAACACAAATAAGGTAATGAATTATCCTTTTTCATATTATCTGAATTATAACTTCGTAAATGCTGTGACATTTGCCAGAAAAACTATAATAGTACTAATTCATAAGTAAGAAACAAACATTTAAGAAACATGATAAAAAATAATATTACACATAAATAATTTAGAAATGACAAAAATTGATTTCTAAAAAAATGAATTTATTTTTAAGAATACTTTAGCAAATAGAAAAAAAAATATCTACAATAAATTAGTCTTGAATTAAAGTAAATAAAAACTTTATTTACTTTCATTCAAGACATTTGACAATAAAATGACATTTGCTTTTGAAACATAGCAGTATACTTAAAAAATTATAAATTCTATTTTGTGTTGCAAAAGTTTTTACAAAACTTATAAAATACAAAGTCAGTAACGATCAATAAATAAAGACCGTACTCAATAATTATTTACTTTAATAATATCTACGTAAGAGAGATGTTCTAAAATAAAGTGAAGTAGTATTGTCTGCTCTGTCTTAAAATGCAAGATAAACTATTCAAATTTTGAAGAAGATGATAACATTAATTGTTTCATATCCCATAAAACTATTAAATAAAAATATATTCAAAACATGGAAATAGTGGAATCTTCGGAAGACTTATTACATCATTCCACATCGCTGAGACTAACTTGGACGAATGATATAGAAAGAACAAATTTGAGTGACTGAATTTAAGAAAAAAGCTTATTAAATTCAATATTTTTTTATAAATTAGGTTTACATTAGTTTTAATTGAATGCATAAAAAATAGCGTGAATGAATTTATTATTTATTTTATAACTTAATCTTAAATTATTGGCAAGCAGTCTTCCAGTCACTTGACATATAAGGGTCACTATATGTCAAGTGACTCTTATATGTCAACTATTTCTTTAAAAAGCATCATGATGTTTGCTCATACAATGGAGTTTATTAGCATATCACTACAATATTGACATATCAAGAATAGATATTCCACAGTTATTTAATTATTTTTATAGCATTTTTCTCCACGTCTGAATGTTTGCGAGACAGCTCAAGGTATTAGATGCAAAACTGCTCAAGATAAATATCTACAGTCGGTGAATCTCGAACGGCTCAATATTGATTGTTAGTATGCATTGTTACAAAAATTCCAGTTTCATGTGGGTGTACGAATGAAATCATTCAATCAATAAATAAAGAGCGAAATTCGTTTTTCAAGGTAGATAAAGGGCAAATGTACTTTATTCACAAATATTCACAACTAGACGAACAGACGTAGCAAAACTTGGACAGTTTGATGTCACATTCAAAAAATATAGAACTTATACAAATTAACTACATAGATACAAAGCAGTACTAGCATTAACAATAATATATAAAGAAGGAAATTATTTCTACTGGAATTTGTTGATATTCCTATACAATTTTAATAAAATATTCCTAATTAACTTCACAAATAATATCATTCTAGTTATATATATATATATATATATATATATATATATATATATATATATATATATATATATATATAATTAAAATCTATTCAATTATGTATATTATTAAAATCTAGTCTTAAGACATCTGTGAAGATTCGACATATTTATTACTGAATGGCACATGGATGAAATCTCTATTCTATAAAACTTTACGCAGCCTATTCGAATTCAAATGTTCATTGATACTGAGTTAAAATAATTTACCAGTACTGTTCGTATACCATGAAATCCACAACATTCTTTTACAGTGACCTTAATTAAATATTTCCGTTTAAGATTTCGAACACATTTCGATAAAATATTATTTAACTGCTCTAAATTCATCAACGCAATGTTATTTCTATCCCTTTAAAACTTATTATATGATTATTTCTAACAGATTCAAATTTTTCGAAAGTACATCTTTATGAATTATGGATCTATTTTTGTTAGCGCTCTGACAAGTAGCTGAAGATTTAACTTGATCTTGCAGAGATTTTGTATTATAAACAAGTTTCATCATTGGCATCTTTTTTATGTGTTTTTTCTAACAGAATTCAAGCGGATATTTGAATGTAAAGTTCAAAAAACATAAAATATTAGACATATCTGTAGCAAATTGGCTGCCAAAGATTATTATTGCACCAATACGTGACTCGTTTTATCATATACTCTAAAAATGAGTTAAATTTTGTGTGTTTCACTTCAAGCTACAATGCATCTAATATCGACAAAACTCAACAATATCTATAAGTGTTTATTCCCCAATTGTGAATGATTGTGAACGTCTCACCGGAAAAAAATATTAGGGCTATTTGCGATGAAACTCGTAATTTCAAACCTCGATCAAGTGACGAACACAACACCGGAAATGGCACCTCCATTTCGAAATTTCTATTCCACACCACACCAAAGCGAGGACTTGGGACCTCGACAAATTTTAACGTGCATCAGCTCTGCTATATAGATGGGCTTTTGTGGCATTAGGTTTTGAACCCAAAACCCGACGATAAAAAAGCCAGATTAGAGCTCATGACCGCTAGGCTATCTTGGTCACTGTATACAATCCGAAGTTACCGAAACTAAATATTAGGTATTTCTATTTATTACATTTTTAACTCCTTTAATGGTTGAAACTATGTTTTTTAAGCAGATTGATATTTAGTTCCCAAATTTTATGATTTTTACAATTTCGAATAAATATTGAAGCTCATGTTCATATTTAGTCATCATCTTCCATACTACAATCAAACCAAATTTTTGGATAATACAATCACAATTTGCCGATTTGCAGTTTATGCGTTGTTTAATGTTGATGAAGATCTTGGAGTATGCATCTTGTGCTAAGAAACAGGACGCAGAGAGATTAAGAGAGCTAATCACAAATTCAAATATTGGCGTGCGTTATGTAACTGCCTAAACACAAAATAGAATAGAATGAAGTAACCTGAAACACCGTAACTGAGAGAGGGCAAGAGCTATTCACTTTTACCTTACATTGCGTTTTGGAAAATGATGTTCGTGGTGAATTTCATGGAATACCCATGTGCGTTTGTTTAGCATCAGTTCTTCCTCACTGCTTTCATAACCTTAATAATTGTCTATTTCAAGTGTTACTTGTCGTTACCGCACATTTCATCGTAATTTTGGAATCATAAGTTGGCTGGTATGTATTTTGCATACACATTTATATATTTATAATTATCTTGTTATTTTATGAAAGTAATATTTCTCGAATGTAACAACACTTCCTTACTTAGAGTCTAATAAGTTTAAACGGCATGTACGGAACAAAAACCATCTACCGTTTCTATCCTCATAGGGATGTTTACCTACAACTGAGTTTTAAATTTACATTACATTGAAAAAATGCATATGTATTTTGACCTTATTGAGAGTAATTTATAACATATACTTATGTATTTACATACGATATTCAAGGGGGAGGGGGGAGGGAGAGAGGTGGTACTACAAAAATTTTGCACAGGAGGGTGAAGAGTATAGAGACCCACTTATTGAAATAAAGTCCTAGAATATCAAGATATCGATCCAATTCATGTTACACCATTATTATATAGTGGTAGCTTAATTTAGCTTTAATAGGGAAGATAATTCCTTTAGGTTAATTTCCTGTAGGATATCATTTTCTCTTATTAATATGCACTTTGAATTTTTATTGAAGAATATATAAGCCTCTCAACAGGTAACGGTAGTTTAATCATTTTTCTCAAATCTCTGTCTTGCCGAGTACATTCAATATAGTCGTCATGTTCTTCTTACTTATATGCCACGCTTAATTACTTATATTGGTGTATCATTATTATTATATACGGGTCATTACTTCTTAAATATTCCAATTTTGGTTTTCTTGGAGGTCTGCCGATCACAGTGTTCTATGAATGAGGTTTTGCTATGAAAGTATGTAGAATTGTCTATGGCGGGATTGTTAAGAGATTTGTCCAAAATAAATATTAATTGAATAAAGGAAAAGGGTTTTGAAACAATTCTTTAATACCATGTATTGCTTTCCTTTGTCTGTTTATCATTTTTAAAATCAATAAATTGCGGTGTAGTTATTGATAAAAGTTTGCTGAAGTCGAAAATATTTTTAAGCAAACTAAGTATTCTAAAAATGACCAAAATACCGAAAAAATTTACTATCATAATTTAATTGTTTCATAGATCTCACTATGATATTTAAAGTGGTACTTAAATTTTCTTTAAAATTGTACTTAGCCATTCAAAAATTTAAACTTCTTTTTCGCTTACTCATTTGTCATGACATTCATGTACTTAAACACTAAGGCTTTTATTGTAAATAATGTAAAGATGAAAAATGATTCAAAAATTAAATAAAACAGTTCCACTTACTTAAAACTGGCTTTTAAAGCCAAATACATATAAGAATAAAATATAGTCTTAGCTATAAGAAACAACTGCGAAAACTCCAATTATTGTCAAAAGAAATTCCTACTTCATCCTGCTTAACTTGTGTAGCCAGGTGAAATTATCTTCTCGTTCTACTTTTAGCCCATACATTAATCTGTCACGGTTACAGAACCTCGTTAGTGGCCTTACTAGAAGGCCGCCTCAGCGGCACAATGGTAAACGAGCTTTGGGTATTTCACCGGATCCCGATTGTTATACACTGATTGCCAAATAAATTTGAGCAACAAGAAAGAGTTGTCAGAATACTTCGAAATTTTGCATGTGTAAGTACAAATGTTGATATAAGTAAGATATTACAAAATTAAAACAAAATGATTATCTACAGTAGAAAAAATTACAAATGAATGGACGTTTTATTGCCCTGTTGGGCCATCTCTAGCATGAATGCATGATGTGATACGGTTGCATGATCATTGAGACATACAAGTTCCGTATGATGTCCTGCTTTACGGGTACGGGCCTTACGTAATGGGTGCCGCGATATCAACTGTCCTTCAGTTAGGCGCCTTGCGATGTTTCAGATTGATAAAGAGGTTCGTAGTGAAAGTGTTGCCTGTGTATGGATGATGGACAATGAGATAGTTGATGCTATGCATGCGTTTTGTAGGATGTGATGATCTTCTAGTCTGTTGGCCTGTCATCCTGAACCTGGTCGTCATGTAACTTCTCTCTTGCTCACAGATCCTAACACCTCCTCACAGTAAAGTTAAAATGGACTATGTGGTGAGCTAATCTCTGAGCTGAACACCTGGTTTCCATCTTCCCTACGGTTCTTCCTCTCTCAAACTCTGACAGGTGCTCATATTATCTCCGATTGCGTTGTAATGGGATATCTAGATAAAAAGCGTCTCCTACTACTAATTTAATACACGCAATTAAGATCTGCTAACATGTTTTATAATCCAAGAAGAAGAAAGTTAAATGTCCTCTGCGAATTAACGCTGCATTTCTAATTATTGATATATTTGCCTGACACGTGCCTTCAAGCCAAGTATCGCAACAATAATACTTATACTTCTTGGTGCACCAATTTTATGGCATAAGTGCATATTTAAGAATACACAAAATTATGCATTTTTTTTTTTACTTTTTTTCATAGTGTCTGAAAGAAACAAATCTTAAAGTGCACAATATTATTCTATCCGGATATTAAAATAAATGTAGAGATATTTTATAAAATTAAGTATACATCTCAGGAATGCAAATATATCTTAAAGCAAATTAAGTATATTATAATGTCAGTCTTTTGAATGTTGAAGCATTTTTGTCAAAGCCATTTTCTCAAAACTGCAATATATTATCACATGTCAATTAAATAAGAAATGGGTAAAGAAATTTCCACGATTTTACTCTATAATTCGCAATAAAAATTTTTCTTACTAGGTTAGAACTTTTTACTAAGTTTCAAAGCTCTGTCAGAAAGGTCTCATAGATTTAAAATTAGATATTAGTTTTAATAAGATATAGAGAGAAAGACTAAGACATCCAATTATTAAATGATATCATATTCGCTTTAAAGCCAATAATAAATATTATTCAAATAATCTAATTAGAAAATAGTTTTCTATATTGCTGATTTTTAAAAAAAATCTTTCTTGATGAATAAACTGATCAGAATACTATGTTGAATTATAAAGTTAAAGATTACTTGATTATTGTTAATTAGCGTTGTATTTAAAAGCAACGTGATAGATATAGGCCATAGTCCTCGCACCTTGAAACCTCGGTCAATTGATGACGACGTCAACTGAGATGGCATCTCTCTCCTTAAACTTCTTTTCCTCGCAAGGGAAGGATTTAGAGCCGTTACGGATTTGATTACCCACTACACGGTGGATTTTCAGCAGCACTAGGATTCGAGCCCGTGACTAGACGGCGCCAATGCCAGCCACGAGTTCGTGACCATGACAGCTGGGTTACCATGCCCACTTAATAAATGGGAAGAGGATAATTATAGAATTTTTAATAAAACAATAACACTATAATAAAAATGAAATTATGGAATTAATTGAAAGCATATATAAATACATATAAATTATACTCATACTATATTCAGCCAGGTTGAATTAGAAATAATAAACTTGCTGTTTGCAAAAATGCAGTACGTACAATTCCTTCGACAATAGCAATTTCGTTAACCGTGAAAGATAAATTCAACTTATTGATCAAAACAAAAAGAGAAATAGAAAATAAAATCTACTTCTGGCATAAGAAATATTGGAATAGATTGTTAATGTCTGTAGCATACTTGGAGAATTTTCTAAATCGTTCCAAAACACCAATTTTGAAAATGATCATTAATCTAAAACTCCTCCCCTGAACCTTGATTTAAAAAAAGTGGTGGTTTAATTGTAAACTGGAAAAAATCAACTGTTTCGGAAATGCATTAGATAGATGTTTAACATAAAAAAAAAGAGGGGGAGGTCTATGTTTTAAAAATTGTTAATTTCTTGAAACTTTCAGTGAATTCTCCATTTTTAAAACACGAATAACTCCTGAATTTCAAAACCTTGATTATTTTAGGAAACTATGATCTTAAAGCACCTAAGATTAATTTAAAACAATATACAAATACTTTAAGTGTTTTTTTTTTAAATATCATAACAAAAAGACTGTAAAAATGCAAATATTTACTCATATATTTACATGAAATCATAGAAATAAGTTTGCTTGAATATACTTACATTTTTCAAGAATGGCTTTTATGTAATATAAGTACCAACATTAAAAAATTTGGAAACTTTGAATGAAAGAAAGATTTGTAAAAAAATATAATTGAAGAGAGCATATAACTATCCACAAAAAGAGAATGAAGAATTTTGAAGCCCAAAATAAAACATGAAGATGAAATGCAGAAATATCAAAAAAATATGTACATAAAATGTCAAATCAAACGAAAAATGAAGGAAGAAAAATTAGAAATATTGTTATCAACATCTACCCAGTTACGAATGAATGAATTTTGAGTTATGTTTCCCGTTTGCTTATTTTTTAAAGAATTTAGACAAATATATCACACGGATATTATTATATGTTTTATAATTATTTTCATTACATATACAAATATATGTTCAAGCATAATTATTAATCATAATTCTTTATAAAATCGTTGAATTTTATTTTTATTAATTTTGTTCAGAATACAACTTCTTTTCGTACACTTTTGCATCATTCTGCAAGAATGAAAACAAATATTTTTATCATGAATTTGAGTATTTTACCATTCACAATTTAAATAGTTCCCAGGTATTTACTTAGATACTAATTTTAGTGAAAATCTTTACCCAATTAGTGGTAATAAAAGTTAGGATAACCGAAATATAATTTAAGATTATAACTGCAAAACGTTTCAAGATTACAAATTAAAATCGAGATACATTATAAAGAGATGTATATATACTGTGAATTTAGAACGTATATATTCTTATTATATATGCAAGTTCTATCAGAAAATTCTTTCCGTTTGGGAAGTGAGAAAAATTAATAACACATTATTGATGAATTTAATATTTATTGTAAATTATATTATCTGTCTTTACTGATGAACTCTTGCCAGCTTTATGATCATTTGTGAACACCACTTTTGCAAAATACCTTGTGTTTGAAAATTTTTAGTTAGAAAAATAGGTCGTAATAGAAGGGTACTAGATCCAGAGATTCCGGTAGATGAGACAGAAATTCTATGCTTAGTCCTGCAATCATCTGACGATTCATAAAATTGTCATGGAAATGGAATCATCATCAAGCAGAATAATTGGCTTTCTATTGAACATCATATGCCTATGTCTTTTCAGTGTTTTGCTTAAATCTTCTATATCTTGACTGTATCTTTCTGAATTGAGCTAAACGTTATATTTTAAGAGCTCGTAATATATTGTCCTTGGTTCTCCCACTCATTTAGCATTATTTTATTCAGGCTCAATCTAGGCTTAGAAAGCTAGTTGTCCGGTCTCATAGTATTCTCTATTCCTCAGTATAAGTTTTGTAAGTAATCCTCTTTTCGCCACCAGTTATCATCCGGTTTAAAGCTACTTCGTTTTTGTTCCATGTACGCAAGGATGTGTACATGACGGTTTCATTGAGCAAAATTTTCTCACTTAACTTATGAGGCATCCATGTTGAATACTAACATACCAATATTAGTAACGGTGGAAATTACATTGTAAAATAAAATTAAAAATATAAGAAATGCTGTATTTTTTTCACTTCACGAACAGACAGAATATTACGGTATTCTTGTCATATAAGAGCAAGAATTATATAAACTAATTTTCAGGCTCAAAGCGAACCATTCAAGTAAATGTGGGTATCAGCATCATTTTAGATTCAGAAAAAAATGGAAGTTAATTAGTCGAAAGTGTTTTAACGTGTTAAAAGAAATGCATTTTTGCGTTCATTGAATTACGCGTTTTTTCTGTAATCGATAGCGTCTGGATAGCTGTTGACCTAAATTTTTCAATCATTCATGTAGAAATAAAAGAACAGCTTTAACAAAACGGAAAAAAATTAAATTATCTAGATTAATGTTACTTGGGAGTCACATAGAGTCAATGGAGTAGATAACGGATTAAGAAAATTCAAGTGTATGCACAATTCTTTTTTAAATTCGTTCGTTTGTCTTAACTAGAATTAGCTAGATTCATTTGTAAGTCTTAAGAACTAACTTTCTTGCATTTATTTATTTATTATTTAGTTTTTTTGTAAAAATAATTAAACACATAGAATGATCGTGTAAAGAAGCACTTCAAAATTTTTGAAAAAAATAATTCGAAACCATCTAATTTGCTTATTTTATAGCGACAATACTTTCAGGGTGAGGACTTAAGATTAATTTATTGGAAAACAGTTTAAAAAAATAACTAAAGCGGTTTACTTTATCTCCTCAATACCTTTTAAATTAGAGCACGTTTTACTGATTGCATAATACTATTAAATTTACTTAAATAAGTCACTGTAATTTTTCCATTTTTAACACAAAGGTGATTTATTTATGTTTATTAACTATGCATAAATTATCGGTATAAAAGCAGACATTGACGTTTTATTCACTTTCAAGTAACTAAGAAAATATCTTATTTTATAAAACATTATATTTTAAGAAAACGCCAGATGTGACGAATGTTCCGATCATTAAAATTTAATATGCATTCTTTATAAAAACAGTTATTAATTTGTAAAATTACTATACATTCATATAATTCTTAAAACTCTAGATAAACAAATTATAATCTAACATATTTGTTTTCATTTTACTAAATTTGTTCAATGGTTCCCAGTTTGAGATGTAAAATAAAGTTAAGGGTCAACATAATATCTTAGCAGAAAAGTAAAAAAAAAGTAAATATGGCAAAATATAAATTTGAAAAACAAGATATCATACTTTTATATTGATGGCCGATATTTTTATTTTAGAAATAGTTCAATTCAAAGAATTGAACTCGTTTTCATCTCTCACTCACTCAAACAAACAAAAATCTGTGGTCAAAATTGTCATTTTATATTAAACTAAAAAATGCAGATCACTTCCTTTTCTTGTATAGTTACCACAACAAATTGCAGAAATTTATTCCTTACTTTATACATGTAAAAGTAATTAATACATAACAAAGAAATCTTTTTTGAATCCATTTTAATTTATTGATTGCTTTATTAACTTCACACTCAAAAGAAATTCGAAGGCAACTGGAGATGGCTCTCGTGATTTTGAACCTAAGTAAAATGACGTGACATTATTTGACCTGGCATTCTACTTTCTAAACTTCTACATCACTTCAGTGAGGGGACTTGAAGCTTCGACAGTCTTAACTTGAAGCAGGTCACTGCACGGTGGATCGTTAGTAGCATCAGGACTCGAACCACCTAGTCGATAGAAAAACGCTTCCACGATCTCGCAGTCTTGACCATTCGTCTTCCACGGCCAAACCTAAAACTAAATATTAAAAGATTTGTATTTAAATATACACATCATTTCATTGTAGATTTGTCATTTTATTGTAGATATATTTATGCGCAAGAAGCGTGTTTTTGTCTAATCAATAGTCAGACTGATGCGAATATCTCTCTCTCTCTCTCTCTTACATCTTTGAAAAATTTTTACTCTTACTATCTTTAAAAGCCGCTTATCTTCCTTCCGATCTTCACCATTCACTTTATTATCGATTTAGATACTCTTTACAAAATTTCGGTGTGAAGAGAAAAAAAATATTCTATTCAAATATATAAATTTGAGCCTAGCTTATGGAACATATTGAAAGATTTGTCGTTCAAGAGAGATATTATAACCATAACAATACTAACTAAAAATACAAAGAGGAAAATAGAATATTTTCTCATAAAATGTGGTTGAAGTTTCCATATTGATGGCTTTTATCCATATTGTAAAGGCCAGGGTTAACGCACAAAGAAAGACTGTTATCAGATAAAATGATCTATCTTGCAACTCATTTTTTATCACTCAATACATTTTCTGCAAAACCAGAAAAATGCATCAATTATACTGTTTAAAGGGACGAAGTACCCCAAAAAAATTACCTAAATATCAAATTAATTTTAATACATTGTTTTGGTTCTATCACTTTCCTAAATGTGTATACAAATTTTGATCGCACTAGTTATACTATTTAGCGAGTTATTTATTTTTTTTTTCTTTAACTGAGTGCTAAGTCACTTAAGTGATCTCCGTAACTTTAAATTGCTTTTTTTTTTAGTATTCTATTTTTCGTGACAAGTATGTACTCAAAACACTAAGGCATTTTTTATTAGTAATGACAAATGTTTGAATTTTTTGTTGTTGTTTAACATAATACCTTTGGTATACACGTGCAAACAATAAGGATTTAAATGTATAGTGTTATTAAAAAATATCCTCACAATTAGATATTGCACTTTCTTTAGTGTTTCAATGAAAAAAAATTGTAAAGTTGTAAATAATACCAGTACGACTAAGCTCGAGCAAATTATTGCGAGCCATATGATTTTGAACCTCTTAGAAATGATGAAGGCAGCACACTTGAACATGTACCTCCCTCGCCAAACATCTATATCTCGCCAACAGGGAGATTTGAGAAATCGACAGATTTAACTAGCATGAGCCCCATTACATAGGAAGTTTCTAGTGGCAATAAGGCTGAAATCCACGACTAAGCGAAATGACACTAACCATGAATTTGCAACCATGATCTGAAGGAAACCGTTAATTCATCTTTCTAAGAAACTGAAAAATATTGATTCTAAATATCGAAATTTGAAGAAATAATAGAAACTTTAATATACTGAAATATTTTTAAATTACTATATTAAAATGTAGATAATTGAAAAATATTAATTTTAGATAATTGTTTATTTGAATATTAAACTTGTTTTCTTTTTTTTTTACATAAATGGATATTTTATATGTTTTCTTATACAGTAAATAAAAAATTTTCTTATCAATATCTATTTAAAATGAAGTTTTTCTTAGTAATGTACCCCTTAATTGAAATATATCCCATGCAAAACATTCTAGAATATTTAAATTTGTATGGACATGTAGTGGTACAAATATGTAATTGTTAACATTTCTTACGTATAATACAGTGATTTTTTCATTTATGTTATATTTATACAAACATTAAAGTATGTACCAAAACATAATAATCATTTTTAGTTTTGAAACACGTGTTTCTCTTATTTTTTACACAATTAAAACTAAAGGGTTTGCTAGATTTTATTATTATTGTTATGTGTGGTATGGACTGTTTATTATTTAAGCATATTTTGATTAAAATAATAAATGAATATTTACAGAAACTAAGCATGTGATTTACTCATAATTTAATTTTTGTTTCTGAAATCCCTTTATATGTATCTAAGAAATACTCAGTAAGCAAAACCTCATTGAATTAATTTGTATTTGAACAAAAAAATATGTATGGTTTTGAAGAATATTGAAGGGTGACATAATCTGAAAATCATATTTGATTCAAAATTGTCTCAAATTATTCGTATCTAAAATAAATCATTCGGTATTGAAAATAAATGAAAGAGATTAACTAACAATTTTACTTGTATTTTTATTTTCCTTTATAAAATAATCTAATAGGATACGCATGCGCATGTGCTTAGTATTTTTTCATTATAAGACACATTTTCATTTCCTTCTGCAATTTTAGAAACATGAAATTCTTAAATCAAAAGAATATACCACAACTAAAATAGTTTTATTTTTTGTTCATCGTAAGATATTTTTTTTAAAAAAATTCAGAATATTAAACAATGTGTGTAAGAGTGTCAATAAGCATAATATTATTAAAATCTCTTTAAAATTAGTTTGAAATCGAAAAATATTAGAGAATTTAAAAAACATTCTAAATTATTTATATGACCCTCTTTATTCCTATGCTTTCGAAGATACTTATTATTTTATTGTAAAAATCATAAAACTTTAATATTTGAAACTTCAAGTACTAAACTTTAAATTCGGATGTCATTTTGTTGGGAACTCTTTATCTCGATTTCAACAAAAAAAGTGATTTTAAGTCAGTGGTTTTAATCATATTGGCTTAAAAGTGTATAAACAGCTATTTATTAGTAATTACTCATACATAATTGTTTTCGAAAATGTGAATTTCTTTTGAATGAACAAGTACAAAAATATGCATTATTAAAACTTGACTTCCGTTGTTAAGTTTAAAAAAATAACATTTCTTTTTTTAACTTGACTTAAAATAAGCCCACATTTCCTTGTCGAAGTATTCTCTATATCCTAAAATGAGGAGAAAGAGGAATATATATATATATGCTCAAAAACATAAAAAAATTATCGACATTGTATGACAAAGAAATCCAAAACCTTCGCGAAACTAGTTCTAATGGTTAAGGATGAAAGAACGAGATACCTTCTACTCTCGGTTTTATTGTTCTTTCACTATTCTTCCATTCTTAACCAAAATCACGTATTGGAGTAAGAGAAATTCTAGACTAATGTAAGTTAGACAAAAATAGAAGACTTGTTTTATTAAGTCTAGTCATCTTTTGAATCATGTAAATTTTACTAGTACCATTCAAATAACGGAATGAGTATTATTTTTATCGAAAACAGCACTGAATTTCTCAGAAATCTGAAAGTTCAGAAAAACTTAACGAACGTTTTAAATTCTCTACCAATAAAGATTTTTTTGAGGTAGTTACATATAAGAAACCTATAAGCATGTGAAAACTTTGGTGCAATGGAATTGTTTTGAAGAATGACATATCATTTAATTTTAAACACGAATGAAACTGAAATGAGCTAGAAAATAGGTTTTGTTATTATGAATCGCAATCCAAAGATTATTTTTCAAACCACGTTTATTTGAATTTAATATTTATTAGATTTATATTAAAAATCTTTAAATATGATTCTGTATTTATTCCAAGACATTTCTTTTCCTTTTTTTTTTCTTTGAGAGCATTAGAAATTATTATTTAGGTTTAGAAAATAATTGATATTTGTGGGTGCAAAGTCACCCCAAATAACTGATACACACAGAAAAAATGATCTTTTGGGTCAGTTAGCATAGCCACTTTTTATTACATTTCCAGCCAATAAGTAATGAGACAGAGGATATTTCGCTGAGTTTATTTAATGATTCTCAAAAGTATTGTCAGGGAATTGCTTTTGTATTTATCCCTTTGAGACAATTGTTGCAAAATGCCTTGTGACAATTGTTGCAAAAGTCATTTAAGGTCCCATTGATCGTCCATTTTGATTTCGCGAACATATGGTCACTATTGTTATGGAATTTCTATTGTACTTTCTTACTCAAATCTAGATTATTCCAGTTATTTGCGTGCAAGAAAATGCAATTCAAAGAACAACAAATAATTAAAGTTTTAGTGGAGGAAGAGGAAATACACTTTTCTTCCGAACTTAAATATATTCATACATCTAGTTTAAAGATACCTTTAAGAAAATGAACTGGGAATTATGTAAATTAGATTATAAATATTGATTTATTGTGAATGAAATAGCTGTAACAAACTTTATAAATTATGAAAAAGTTAATAGTTAGAGAGTTGTAATAGAAAGAAAAAGACTGAAAAGTCAGAGAAATAAAGCTATAAGGCTATTTACTTTGAAAAGAAAAAATCGATTAGATGATTTGACATTTGTGCGGAATAATCATCAATGAACGGATGTGAAAGACGATTCATATAGTATGTCCTGTACTGACTTGGACATGGTTAGACGGTTTTAGATAAGAAATTACTTAAAATATTACTCTTTAAGCCTGGGAAAGTTTAGATCTACAAACGTGATGACAAGAATATTGTGTTGTATTTATTATTAGAGGAAAAATAAATTAATCAGTGAACGTTTATTTACTTTCGACTGACTCTTTATTAATTAATCTTTTTTGACTAGTGTTGGAACAATTCGTTGATAGAAATACAGTAAGGGCATTATAAATATTACAAAGGTTTCTGAAGTAATTTTGGCATAATGGATATTTATGGGAAGTATGTGATCTACAGTAATTTTCAATCCGACGCAACATAAAGATTTCTAATTTCCGTTCCATTCAAAATGCAGCAGATTCACTTGTTAGGCACTGCGTTTTGGATGAATTCAGAACTCAAATTCATGATTAGATTCATGTATATATATACACTCCATAACAAAAAAAAAAGAAAAACTACCCACCTCCTAGGTGTTGACCCACCTCTAGCCTGGATGCAAGCTGCTACACGACGTAGCATAGAGTGATAAAGCTCCCTGATGGTCTCCTGCGGTTTTCTTGCCAAATTTGCTCGGGCTAGACATCAACATTCCCTGGTATATACAGTTGCTTTTCCATCATATCCCAGACATGCTCGATTGAAGAGATATCTGGCTGGCCAAGGAAGTGTTTGACAAGCTGTAAGACAGTTCACAGCAACTCGTGTCGCATGTGGTCTGGCATTATCTTGCTGAAAAATAAGGCCAGGGTACTACAAAAGGAGCTGAAGCAAAACAGGTCTCAGAATGTCGTCGACGTACCGTTGTGCGTTAAGTGTACCTCTAATGACGATCAAAATTGTCCAGATACCAAGCGAAATGACACTCAAGACTATAAATCCTGGTTGAGAGCCTTTGTGGCGTGCAATAATGAAAGCCGAAATGGCCCGCTACCCTGGGCGTCTCCTGATGATCGCCAGGACACAGTTGTAAGCGGAATTCATCGCTAAACACTATACGTCCCCAGTCAGCATCATTCCAACCTGATCGAGCCAAGCACCACTGTAATCTGGCTCGACAGTGTGCAGACGTGAGTGACAGGTGGAGTAGCTTTCGGTACGATAGGAGATTTCACTCTATGAGCCGTCTGTGAATGGTCATGGTAAACACTCGTGTACAGGTCGCACGTCTGATGGTTGATAACGATTAATCAAGCACTGTGACAGCTGATCTGACAATCACTCTGTCCTCTTTATCTGTTGTGGCCCTAGGTCGACTGCTACCATCATCACGCTGATATCTGCCATTTTCCGCCCATTCTTGCCAGCATCTTCTAATAGCCGCGACGAATAGAATTCATATGACGAACGATTCTCCGATTTGCCCAACCTACCCCTTTCAATCCAATGATACGACCTCTTTTCTGACAATTGCTCATAATGAGCTGGAATCCTATGGCGATGCATTTTTTCAGTCGTCTTAAGGTATCCTAAATCACAATGCAACAGAAGAATTGATCATCAGATTGGTAATAACTTCTTATATACACCTACTGAGTGAGCAGTTCCGATACGCTGTGGCTCTCACAATTCATTCACTGGACACCAATTTTTTTTTTGCATGTTCGGTTCAAATGTCTTTGCATACGAAATTTCATTACAATCGGGTAAATCCTTCTAAAACGTCGCTTTTCTTGTTATGGAGTGTATATCCACAAACAGCGCGCTATATTGCTTCTTTAATTGATTCAATTACATAACAGCATTTATGGAATTATTTTCATTAAAGATTAAGAGGCATATTTGCGAAAAAAAGATCAGCCAAAAATCATTAAACGCATTGTTCATACTTTAAGTAAACAAAGTCATAATAGAATGATACAAAGTTATGGCTTCTCATTTGCATAGATCTGAAAAACGTCTCTAATATAAAGACAGTAAGAACTTCTACCTTTTTCCAAAGGTCTACTACCTTTTGCCAAATGACAGGAAGGCATTGTATGACATCACCACTTCCACTTCTCTTGATATCTGGTAAAAATAGCCCAATACAACAGATAATTTTTTACCTACCGTTGAAATGGATCTCTTGCATTGGTGCTTTCATTTTGTTGAAGATTTAATAGTCACACGGATTCATTTCGATTGAGTATAGAATTCATCGTAGGAGAATTGGGTCAGCAATTGTAGCATGATGCATTTTCATTGAGAATGAATGGATTCTATGGCAGCAAATAGTGTTGCTTTGTTCTAAGAGATGGATTCAGGTGGAGTTTCAGGAACTGTAGTTAGTAAGCCACATTGACTTTCTGTCTCCATATGCAACAGTGAATATCAACTTCATTTGATACAGCGCTGCACATACCTTCTGTGAACGTGGAAAACCAGGATGTCTTTATCCATTGCATCGTCTTTTCTAAGTACTTCTTTGAAGCAAGTCCTCATTTCGAACTTTGTGATAATCCGTCCGATAAATCTATGGCCTTCCCTTTCATATTGACTCAAAAGGTCCAGTTCAAGATCATAACAGTACCAACATCGTATTTCGAACAACGTTTGAGGTATTTATGGAGCTGCAATCTTAAAATATCAAAAGATATCATGCAGAATGGTTTTGTCAATTTTGTCTTCTATAGTAATATTGTTGGAGCAATTTCTCTTTCACTCCTCACTGCAAGCCTTCAGACAGTACTACTAAGTAAAATTCATCAGTTACTCTTCATATCATTCCTTCACGTTATTGTCTTTTATCATCCCAGATGATAACATTACCATCCGGGGCGCGCAAGTCAAAAAATGGAAATGCTGCCTTTACTTTTTACCCAAATCTTATAAAATGATAATTTGAAGCGATTACCTAATCGCTTCCTTAACCTAATCTTATAAGGAATTTTTTTCTCGAGTACCAGGGCTGAGAAATGTTAAGTGTTTACAGATGTGAGTGCCAGCTCAGGCATCGTATTTCGACATGTGACTACGTTTCAAAATTAAGAGGTTCATCACCAATTGCTCTCAAGTTGCATCTGATTATGACGTCCATAAGCAATCAATGGTCATGAATTTAATATAGGTTGTAAAATTACATTGAATACAACGACCTATTTATGAATAACTGAACTGTAATCACAACCCACCCAACCCTCTCCAAAATAATTACGATTTTGTGCTCTTAGTATATCGTCCTGTTCCTTCCTTTATTCAAAATTAAGTTAGTATTGATTTAATACGAACTTAATTTTGAATAAATTGTGTTTAAATTTTGAAGAAATTATTTATTTAAATATTTGTGTTATAATCCTGACCGTAAAGTAAGTCCGTATTATTTTTATATTCATAGCCACACTCTATTTTTTAACTGCAGTAAAATAATTTTATGTAATCTAATTATATTTTTCATTTGCTTACAAACATTTAAGCTTAGAACTATTTATTACCCACTTGAGGGGTTATTGTTTCATTAACCCAAAAATGTCGTACCTGAGCAGTTTTCAAAAAATTATGTTGTTTTTGTATATGTTTTTGATGCCTGTTTCCATCAGTAACAAATTTCATTTTCAAAAATACGTAATAATAAATTTCTCCTGATTTTTCTGTTGGATTGAAATAAAAAGTAAGTAATATATATCTAATACCTGCTTTCACCACTAATGAACTCAATTTTCAAAAATATGCTGTGATAAATCTCCCCTAATTATTTTACTGGTTTGATAAGAAACAAATATATTATTGATTATTTTATTTATTTATCGTTTTATGTATTACCTTAAATCATAGGTAAGCTGGTAGATATGACTGAAAATGAACAACATTATTGAGAATTTTTAAACAACTGTGAGGCAATCATTTTTTTTCTTCTCAAGAATTTTAAACCACGTCTGTTTAGTTTGGCTTCCTTCTTGGAATATTTTGGGGTCGAATGACTTTAATATTGATTAACTATCATTAGCTACTTTAGGGGCTATTGTTTTAGATGGATCACTTCAGGCGTACTTTATAATTTTTAAAATTTTTATCCTGTTTGTTTCAATTTTAATTACATTTGATTTAAATATATTCAATTTAATAATTTACCATTTTCTTTAATTTTAATAATATGTAGCTGATTTTTTTTTTAAATTTTAGTTACATATAGTAGTATAATATTCAATCTAATAAATTATCGTTTTCTTTCATTTTAATTACATTAAGCTTTAGTAATTTCGTTTCTTTTAATTTTAATATCGGAAAAGCTTACTATTGTTTATATCTCGATATTTCATCGTTTACTTTAATTATTATATTTATTTGAGTTTTTTACTAATAATTATGAATGTTAAAGCGCACCTTGTGTGATTAAATCTGTTCTTTGCAAAACTTGGCATAGAAAATTTCAGTTCATTTGTTTCACTTTATTATTGTGAAAAATGACCAAAGAAATATTGCATGAAAAATTTAGGCTTTCTGTAGATATATTTTCATTTGAAAAATATATACTTTTAAAAATACAGTATAAAACTATTCTACTAAAATATACTACCTACAAAAATCGTCAGAATAGAAAATTTTATTAGAATTTATTAACTTTTATAGAATGACGTCCGATATTTTTATTGAGATTTTTTATATTTAAGACACAATTACTTAATAAAAACATAGTTTAAAAAGCAGAACTAGTGAAATATGATGAACTTTGATGTTAATAATGAAAATAATTGACAAATATTTTGATGACATTTATGGCTCATGATAATTCAAATAATTCTCCAAAAAATAAATCCAATTCAAAATCAGACTAATTTTTTTTTAAAAAAAATTGTTTTTAGTTATTGCTCGAGTTATTTAGGAATTTTCTTTCGAATATCCCCGGAAATTCATAAAAATTGATTTTCTTTGACATTTAGAACGCTACAAATTCGGCGGGAATGGAATTTCTTGGTATGTCGTCTGATGAGAAACACATTTCAAGTGAATTCGCTTGGAGGCGATAAACAGCTCGAATCTCTGGAGGCTTGAAATTCGTAAGTTATATTAGTTAAAATATATTATATTTTTTTTAAAAAAAAAATATTTGTGAAGGGAAGTGGAATCGACAAAAATTTTTTGGAAGAAGTGAAATGTCTTGGATGGCATGAGGATATGTACCAGAGGCTTTAAAATATTTAAAATTTTGTACTATGTACTTTTTCTTATTTTGCTTTTAAAAGATAGAGTTCACTTCTGTAATTCCGTAGAAGTAATATTTATGAGAATTTGGTAAATAAAATGTTCGAAAATTGAATTTTAAAATTGTGAACACACGTGCATGCCATAGAGGAATATATTTGTATTTCCGTTTTTTTACAAAAAATGTGTTTTTTAAAATTCTGATGCATTACCCACAAATCTACTTTATGCATAGTTCTGGCATTTTGCTCACAATAAATTGAGGTTACTTTCCTTTATAATATAATTGTATTTTATTTTCAAACATACATTCACTCAGTTTGAGTATTACGCAATATGTGCATAAAAATATTTAATTATAAATTAATAAAGAAACATGAATAATAAAATATAACATTTTTATTGTGTCTCAGAGACTTTAAACTTTAAAAATTTTAATGTTTTGAAAAGCATATATTTATATATCTATCTTTTCTGAGGAATTTGGTGCTTCAATATTATCAAAGCTTCCACAGTTATCGAAGAAACACTACACCTTGATAATTTTCTTTTTCAACTTTACTTTTCTCAAAACAAAAGACTTCTGCTATCATACTGGATTTCTACGAAAATAATTATCATATTAATTTAAAATTCCAAACACATATTCAAAATAATTTTCTTTGACTTATACATTAATTTTTAAGCAAACAATTAACTGAAAACCAATTTATATGAATTTCAGTTAGCTTTATTTCCTTAAGATTTCAAAAGTATGTTTAACATCAAATCTCGACACTTTTGTAGAAAAAAAAAATTACTTTTGTAAATTTTGATCAAAGTTGTACTTCAGAATCTTCCACGCAATAAAATATCTATTTTTTGCAATTTTTTTTTGTTAAATGTCTAGTTCTACTTTTGATGATTATTTTAAAAGAGTATATCAAAATGTAAAAATTAATGTCAATACGTATGGTTGAAAATGTACATCCGTTCAATGGATGGCAAGTTCTGAACACAAAGATGGCCACGATCTAAATATAACTCAATTTATTTTAAATATATATTCCACACATGAAATAAATCATTTTAAAGAGGATGTAGAAGTCAAATACACATTCCAACTGCAAAAATTCCAATCCAAACAACGCATCTTCGTCTTCCATAGGCCAGAGCCAACATCACCAGGTTAATTCTATATTTCTCCTTTTGGATCTTTTTCAACTCGTTTTTATCCGTACGATTTCAACACTTCAGTGTAGCTTCATTAAGCGGTCACCTCGGCAGCACAATGGTTAGCGTGCATCAGAGTGTTTTTCCTCGGATCCTTACGCCTTCCCTCAAAGGAAATCTCATCCGTCACCTTAGGGACAATGATACTACCTACCTTGGACGAGAAAAACAAACACACAAAACAAACACTAACAGAGTACAGAATAAAACACCAACAAAATACAGTATAATACTAACACAGTACTGAATACAAAAACACTAATATTGTGTAGAATATATATATTATAAGCAAAAGCTCGGAAAGCTCTATGCATCTCTCTAGCAAACAAAACAAATTGTAATTCATAGTAATATGATGCAAGTAAAGAAATCGTTCATATTTATAGATGTGAATGACGTTGTGGTTTCACGGTGCGAGAGTTCCATACTAAAAAAATACACAATACAATTATGAAGAACAAGAAAAGAAACCATACATGAGAGAACATAGGGATCAACTCACGTGCTCTGAATTTGGTCAACACGGTTTATGATTAATCTCTACATTAACCATGCTGAGTGCCTTTTCGATATGATATGGTTAGATCATACCGTTGCAATGACAATTCCCACCTTGATATTTTTGCACTATGAAGGCACTATTGGTTAAGTAGGTTAAATGGTTGTTGTATTTAATGACCTGAATAGATGCTGCACATACCAAAATATCGAAATTTTTCAGTGTATCCGGGTCACAAAATGCCTCTCTATCAATAATAAACCATTTAGTTTTTTCATCTCTTTTCCCAGATTTAGTTATTTTAGTTTTTCTTCCATCAGTAATTTTAGCTCCATATCGAAAAGTAGCTTTTGGGAGAGCTCCTTTGTTATTCACAGTATTGTTCTGGAGCACCAGAATACCATTCAGCATAACTTTCAGGCATAAAGCATTCTAATTTGCTTGTTAATTTTGCCTTCAATGTGCAGTCATCCATATTTTGTTCACTGCGCAAGAGTTTATCTTTGTAATTTTAGCCAAAAGTTATGGAAAGTTACATCTAAATTAAATAAATTCAGCAATTAAACAAATCAACAATACAATGAGTAATACAGATCAGAAGACTATTTCATTTCTTATCAGAACAAATCGAGCTAAGCGGATAAATAATAGTATGAGGATTACAGAATAGCAGACGATTTTATTTCTTATCACTGCTTCGAAATTGCGCAATAACGTATTCTTTATTACTTATTTTACTATGTTTTATATTATGTAGCATTCCATATAGTATTTTATAAAATTAACTTTGTTTCCTAGAATAATTTTACAATAGAATTCCAAATGTACGAATAATCAGAAATAAAATCGGAAACTCACTTTGAAGAAGTAAGCTTTTTCCTTTTATCATTAAAGACACAAATTCAAACATTAAATTAAGAGGCTAATAGAGCATCACAAGTATACAATCTCTGTTTAATAACCTAAAAACCTTGGTTTTAAGGTAATAACCGAATAACATCTTGTTTTAGGCTTAATATGATAAATTTGATACAATAGAAACTGGCGTTTTACTACCTTCCACATAAATGAAATTACAAGAAATTACTAGAGAGTGCATTTACAGTGATAAATGAGCTCTTACCTTTCAATATTGAATCGATTTGGCTCTAATTCTATCCTACCGATTGCGCCAGTAAAAATATGTATTCATTCAACTGATGACAAGTTCTGGATACAAAGATGGCCACGATTCAAAAAAGAAATAATTTATTTTAAATAGATATTTCAGTAATCATTTTAAAGGGGATGTGGAAGCCAAATACACATCCCAACTGCGGAAATTCCAATCTAAACAAAAAACTTTTCTTCCAATGGCCAGAGCCTACGTCTCCAGCTGAATTCTCTCTTTCTCCTTTTCGATCTTTTCCATCTCGTTTCTTCCAAACGATCTCAGTATTTCTATTGTAGTTTTATTAAGCGATTACCTCGAAAGCACAAAGGTTAGCGAGCTTCAGGTTTTTTCCCCCTCGGATCCTTACTGTAGGAATTTATGTAGTAAAAGTATTATGATTCTGATGTGTTTCATTGATAAGTTACACTGTTTTGAAAAATGATGCTTTTTCGCATACATAGATAATAATTGAGAATCCTGATACCACTTAAATTGTATTAAATGTTGTTTTTGAAATTGAAACTATGTTCATTGTGTAGAGTTTATGTTTCTAATTACTCTGCAAATTTTTAATGTTGTAAATGCAGAAGATTTTATGCAAAATATATCTAAAAGTAAATACAAGACTTATTATTGATTATAATTTCTCGTACATAATAATTTATGTTTGTAAAAAGTTTTCTTTTTCTGCATAAAGAAATACACAAATCTATATAAATCTTGATATTAAAGTATGATATTCATTGATTTAAATTTAAATAAAGAAATTGTTTGAAATTGGCATAAAATAACGAAATTTTTCCTTCTTAAAGGCGTGTCGGTGTTCTTAAGTACACCTTTCTTAAGTACAGTTACATATATACTGTTATTCTTTACTAATTTCTCGTACATAATTATTTATGATTAACAAAAAAATTCATTTTTTTTTTGCTTAAAGGAATACACAAATCTACATAAATATCATTGTTAAAGTATGACTTCCATTGCTTTAAATTTAAATAAAAAAATTACTTAATATAGGCATAAAATAACCAAACTTTTCCTTTTCAGAGGCATCTCAGTTTTATTAAGTACACTTTTGTTGTTCAAAAATACACTGAAAATTAAAATCTTATACAGGTCGCAAAATTTAAGGACTTTCGTTCCCTGTAAGATGTATTTTAATCAAAAATTTACTAATTGTTTTTTTTCATCTTAATTTTCTTGATAAAACTGAGAAGTCTTCCAGAAGAAACAATGAGCTTATCATATGTCATACTTGCATAATAACTACATTTTAAGATTAAAGCAATGAAATTCATATTGTAACATTATTATATATATATATACTTAAGTATTCGTTTATGTAAGAGACGCCACATTTTTAAACATTATTTGCTTTGAGTGAATCATTTATAATCTAATATTTGTATAGATTTCTAAATCATGTACATGTTGCGCAAAGTTAACAGTATTTATTACTTCAAAAACTAAAGATTGCTTATAAAGATGAATTATGAGCACTGATCAAATTTTAAAAATATTATAAAAGAAACTTTAATTTAATTTTTTTAAAAATATTTACTCTTCAGAATTCAAATTCCCCATGCGTCGTAAAATTAATGGTACCAATGTCTAAAATTTGGGATTGTCTTAGGAAAAAATAAAGTTCACTGCTAAGGAAATATCATTTTATATCAAGAATAATATCTTTCTTATGGATCACATAGATTTCAAGAAAAATGTTCCATAATGCTGTAACTCATTTTTCGAAAGCGCAGTTAAAGATATTTTTCCCTTTGTTTTCATACATTTGTTAATAATTTTCATTTTAATTTCTTTAAGTCTGAAGTATCAAATTGTCATAAATAATACATGTAGGGAATCAGAAAATCGCCCACTGATTTATAACAACAAAAAATAAAAAGTATGAAGCTTATTAATTGTCAGTTACTTTAAATCCAACAATGTACTTTTCACTTTATTTATGTGATAATATGCACAAGGAAATCTAAGCATTTTTCCACAACTAAAAATCGCCATAGCGTGTATGTGTTGTATTATAAAAATATTAATATTATTTTATTCTTTTTTTAATTTCAAACATTTCTATTATATATTACTTCAGTTTTCTCGTATTATATGACTTTGTCTGATATCTCTTTTATCCAATTAGTATGTCCTCCTAAATATTAGTCTATTTTGAAGTATTGAAGTATTTCCAACCTAATTCTAAATACAGGTAAAGTAATTAGAATACTCACACAAAAACAGTTCAAGAATTTAGTCAATTAATTATAACAGCCTTATCGATGTTTCTCTAAATTGAAGAATGCTCTGTACTTGTTTACTGTCCCTCCATGTGGCTACAAATAATTTGTTAAATTATATTAAAAATTACACTTTTCGAGAGTTAATATATATGGACAAACTTCGACCAAACAACTTCGGGCCCAGACCTTACGAATCACACAGACACGAAAGTAACTCTCACATAGTATCCGAAGCCTACACCCTTTTACTATTTTTCAACTACCGCAATTTTTTTTTTATTACCGTAACATTTCCACGTATCTGCAATTTTCCTCTGTTGCTTTTATATTTGACTTGATTATATTTGTTCACTAAATTTCTCTAAAGTTTTTCTGATTTTCGTAACCATGTTCCATTTAGTTGGAAAGGAGTTCGAAACTGTAATATAAAATCAGTAATAAATACTACATGTTTGATAAGGGAAGTTTCGTGAATGTTTTACAATTTAAAATATTAGCCATACTTTATGATGTTGATAATCCAAGGGCGCCAAGAGAGTGAATCGCTTTTCTAGCCCGGATCTTGAAAAACTGTGATGTAGATTGGTGGAGGTGGATTTAGAACTTGCTGTATAGAGTGTTCAGAGCAGTGTTGCTACTGGTTGTGCTGGAGTAGTGCTGAGCTGCTATTGGTTGCTGATGAAGGGAGTGACGAAGGTGGTAAGATGCAGATTTGGTGGGAGAAGGAATGGAAGTCAGCATTGAGTAGCTGCTTTCTTATTGAACAACACTTTGTATATTTATATGCCAACTGTATTAAATCTAAAGTAAAAAGAAAATAGGTGATGTACAAAAATTGCTGTTCCATTAGTTAGCACAAACATAAAAGCGGATAAAATTAAATTCGCAAATACATCAAGAAATTTTATTTTTATTTTAATTTTTTTAAAAAAAATATTTATTTATTTGTTGTATCTGGATGCACCATACAAGCAGAAAATACTTCCTTTTCTTATAATTTTCGTAAGCATTATCACAGCTCATAAAATTCATATCAAAGTTATTAATTCAAAGATAACTTACATATGGTGCTAAAATATCAATAAATTAACTTAATTAATTTTATGAATTATCATCTAATTTGTTGTAATAATGGATGTCATTTTGTTTCACGAAAATATTTTATCATAGAAAAATTAACCTTGATGAAATTTTGTGAAATTGTTTTCAGTGGTTCTTAAACAAATATGAATTACAAATTGATACCTAAATTTAAAAGGAATGCCCCTCACAATAAACAACAAAATGGATTGTCCATACTAAAGCTTCCAGCTAATATGTTTGCACAAATGGTTACATACGTTCAAACTCTAAACATACAAATCGGCCGAAAAAAATTAAATATTTTTTTTTTCATTAAAGTCATGTTTTATTAAGTACAAGTCCTAAAAAAGAGAATAATAACGTTTAAGAAATTTACTCTTAGTTAAAAATATTTTAAAGCAAACCTTCGATATCCGAAACAATACCATTCCAACTCATACACTAGTTTTTAATTATTAAAAATTGAATATTTTAATGACCTGATTCTCGAAGTATTTTATTAACCTGATTCTCAAAAGTGAGAAAGTATTATGAATATTTCTTTTATTTATAATTAACTAAATGGATGGTTGGTTGGATGAATTTATGGCATTGATTCCACTTGGGATACATTGTTCCAAACACAACTTCAAAATAGAATTAATGCAAATAATTCGAGATTAAAACCGACGTTTATAATAACAACGTATGGTGTCAAAGTCTATTAGAAAAGTATTGAAATATTATGTAAAGATTATCGTAAATGTCTAAATACTGCATTGTTAGGCGAGTAAGAATGATTCCCAAAATTTCAGAGCTATAGCTTGATGGGAAGTTGGTTAAATTAACTATCGAAAATTTGATGACATTCTGATACACACAGACCAAGTGAAATACATAAAAACGTTAAAACTAACTAAATTAATTCATACGATACATTAAATGGTTGGAATGCAGTTTAGTCCAACCACTCTTGGGAAAAAGAATTATTTGGCGGTATTTTGCCAAATATGGCTACCCGTAAAGTCTGGAAATTTTTCAAAACCGCTCCAAGTGTTTGGGCTTAACTGCATTATTTAAAAAAATATATTAGTTAAAACTTGTCACAAATGTCTAAATATTGCATTGTTAGACAAGTAAGAACGATTCTCAAAGTTTCAGAGCTTCAGCTTAATGGGAATTTGGTTAAATTTTAGATCCAAAATTTGATGACATTCACATATACCAAGTGAAATTCAGAATTTTTTTTTTAAATGATAGCCTTAAAAGAAAAAATATAGTAAGAAATGTTTAACCTGTAGCAAAAAAGGTGAAATAGCAGCACATAATAGGAGACAGGCACCTCGTTCTAATTTTCTTAAAATTAATTTTAAAACAAATATTATTTTGTTATTTCACTTAGAGGGTCACTGAACGCGTAACATTTAGAAAAAAAATATAATTTTACATTTTAATGTTAAATAAACTTTTCTGATAAAACTTTGCCTGTCTTAAATTTTCTCATATGTTGCAGTAAATTTTACAAAATTAATAATAAAAACGAATTTATTATATATCAATTCTTGTGTTTTATTTCTTTAATATATAAAGCAGATTTCAATAAGGGAAAATTCTGCATCTACCAATACAAAAAAAAAAAAAATGACAGTACCTGAACCATCAATGTTTCAGGGATTTCCTAGAAGCGCAAACAATTTCGTCTTCGTCTTCTTTGGCACATACAATGCAGAATTTTTCTGTGCATTCCAAACAAGCATTGTAATGGTAAGATAAGGATAAGTGTGTTGTCTTTCTTTGCTTGGGGGCGGGGATGTGGCCCTTGATTTTGATTTTGTTTCCCCTACTGTATACTGCTCCTCTTTCTGAGACTCCATTTCTTCTCCTAAAATCTGTTTTATCGTCCGGCACAGTTCTCGATTTATTCTTGGATTTTTAACTTGTATAAGTAATTGTGGTAGAACTTTCATTTCCACAGTTGTACGTAAACAATCATTAGTAAAAATTATATTCCAAATATTTTTAAAATTAGGGTCATAATTTTTTTCGCAAGGTCTTAGTCCAAGAAATCTTACAAAATTGCTATTTGGAGTTCTAATATTTACATTAGGGTCAACAGAGAATCATTTAAATCGATTGTTCCAATGGTAGTATTTTACAGAATTACTTGCTAATTCTAGCTTAGAGAAACTGTTTTTGAATATATTTCCGAGACTACACAGCGGAAATTTTCATCTACGATATCTTCTTCCCAATCACCTTATCCAAAATCATTACTTCCAATTTCATCTAGAATATTCTGAAGTTCATCCACATAATACGGATCAGGTGGATCTCTCAATATCCTAATAATATCAATACCTAACCAATATCACCTAATTTCAAAATTGTGTTATGTGCCAAAAATAGTGACACCAAAAGGGACGTGCAGTCTCACAAACCGATCTTGAAGAATGAGATGAAGTTTTAACCAAATACACATACGAAAATATTGTGATGTTCATAGTTTCAAAATAGAAGAAGAATCCATTCGATTCTACAAAGTATATAATATGAGTGATGAGAGGAACATGTTGAGCGGTCTATGAGACCGCACTTACCCTGTTACGGGTTAAAGTATAAAATTTAGAGAAACAAGCTTTCTCGAACTTTAAAAGTACAAAAACCGATAAACATTTTCCAAAAAAAATCATTTGTACAAGATATTGTGACTTATAGTGCCTAATAGTTATTTTCTGATTATTTCAAACACTAATGATCCGATAAAAGAGAAATTTTAAACGTTGGTATTTTTATTATTCCTTATTACGTTTAGTAAAATAATTGTGTATTGAAATATTTCTATTCATAATTGAGTTAACAACCTTAATTAAACTAATATGCTAACATCATAATTTAGTCCCCCTCGTGGCATTAGCAATATTATGGATTTCGTCCAGAAGCGATCTGATTTTCAGTAATCATTAAAGTACTTTTGATGTTTGTATATAGCGAGTATCATT
>BMAW01084412.1:20508-44124 GCA_019974015.1 Nephila pilipes | reverse complement strand
TTTTCCATTTTTTAAACAAACTACAAAACGACTTTACTCCAACCTCGATAACTCAGCTGTTTCTGGTCCGATCGACTTAAAATTTTGACACGTTTCAAGCAAAGGGTAGTACTCTAGAAAGACCTGGTTACTGGTTTACTTCGAGCGCCATCTCTGGGTTAGTCTCGGGAGTTATTGATTGATGTGTTACACTAAATTTAGATACGAAATTATGTAGAGATTTATGTAAGAATAAACATAACCAAAATAAATTCCAAACTGAACACTCGATTATTTACTTTATTAAAGAAATAAAACTTGGAGAAAATCAGAATGCTGAAAATAATCTTCACAACTTATATTTTAGCCAACTTAGTTGACGATCCTGAATATAAAAGTTGGATTCAGTTTTCTTGAAATAGGTTATTGTGGTTTATATGAACTATCTCTTTTATACAATTTCAATTATTTTAAATTTTAAATTCAAGGAACATGTTGGATATCAATGCAAATTTACTGTTCCTTTTCCCAAGTTTAGAATAGACTGCGCCATTTAAGCTAAGCAGCGCATGTCCCTAAAGTTGACATAATTCTCCTCAGAGTTATCACTTATGCCTGTACCTGCAAATTTAAAACACAAATGCAGCGTTGACTTCGTATTCTTATTACGTTATATTATTACATTGTGAGTAAATTATTTCATAAATTTGTTGTGGAAATCAATTCGTAAGCTCTGATAGAGTAAAACATTTTTTAAAAAAAATTAACACTTTTTTTTTTACTTTTATAATATTCCCTCATTATCCTGCATTACTTTTTAAAGCACTTTTAAAGCTTTGATGGTTTTAATAGGGAAAATGCTTTGCTCCTAATGATTAAAGTTCCCTACAAAAACTTAAATTAGCAACATTTTTCTCTCAAATACTTTGAATCTAAACTTATCGAAAAATTAAAATTAAAGAAAAAAAAGGATTAACAATTTAACTTAACTAACGTTTATATTACACTTAATTAAAATTCACTATCTAACGTTAAATTGATTAACGTTTATATTACATTTACCTCATCTTATATTGATTAGAAAAAAAAGATAGATAGTTGTGAACTTGCATTAGTAAATATTTCAATGCATACAATTATTTATAACAAGTCCGAATTCCTGTACTTTTTAGAAAATAATATCTCTATTAGTTTGCCTTTCTGGCTGGATTTTGATACATAACCGGCCATAAAATTAAAAATTTCTATCACAAAAACATTATTTTATTCCATTAACATTTGAATTTCCATTACTTTGTATACGTTCAGATTTTCAGACATAAATGTTACTCATTTTTACAAGGAATGAATGCTCTAAATTTAAGAGTTTATATGAACAGTGCTTGAGATACATTCATTTTTATTTGGTAAAAAATGCAAATAATACGTGATTGAGAAAATGAAACTCAAAATTTGAGATTATCAAAACTTTGCAGCTACTCAAACATAATTTTGAATACATATTTAGGTATATATATATATATATATATATATATATATATATATATATATATATACATGTTGTTTAACTTTAAACAACTTTTCAATGAAACAGAAAGTAATTTCTTATTTTTTCTTATTTTTAAATGTACAGTTTTTCTGAAAAAGAAATTGAAAACATTCTGTGTTTTTCTTGCCTTAAATAATTGTAATAAAAGAAATGTGTAAATGATTTTATAAGATATACAGATAATGGCTTATAAAATTATCCAAATAGTTTAATAAAATGTGATTAAAACTTGCTCTTTTTACTGCGTTTTAGATATTAAAAAAATAAATCAGATGCAGTAACTACTGTTAAATTTACATTTAGCGATTTATCCATTTTAATATATTTTAACAAACTTTACAAAATTTTAACAAAGTTCTTAAATTATTTTATAAAATTTATTTATGAATTCTTGAATACAGTAGATTCGAAATAGTGTAGTTTGAGTAAAAAGAAATTTTAAGATTTGGAAACAAATGTTCTCCCTCAAAAATTCCTTTCAGCTTCTCAGACTTTCTTCAGACTGTTGTATGCATAGAGAAATATTAGTTTGAAAATAATTTTCTTGAAATATCTTCCAGCAAAATATCTGACATCTTAAAGGTTAAGAACATTTAAAATGTGATTAAATTTCTCTCGCTATTTCCTTTTTTGAAGCATATATTATAATGGTTAATTATGTTAAACAAGAATTCATACTTGAATCGTCTCAAAAATATAGATATGACAGTGAAATGGATACTTTAATAAACTAATATAAATATATGAGTAAATATTGGAGCAAATGATTAGATATATGAGTAGATTGCATAAATATGCATGTAGTATATTAATTATTTGTAGAGTATTAACTATATACATTTAAAACAAAAAAAAATGAAATATTTTTCTCTAAATCTGTAATGTAGGGCTATACTCGGTTTTCTTTTCACTAACTTTGGAGACTTTCGTAATTTGAAATGCAAAAATTTCCATATAATTTTCAACGAGATGATTATGTAAATTAGATGAATATAAGAAGTGCATTGATTTAAGAAGAAATTCATTGGAATAGCCGAAACTTATGAAACATTGTGCCAATAAGTCGGATCATATGAAGCCAATTTCACGACTGAGGTTCCAAAATCGTGATGAATAGAAGAATTTTCTCCTGTTAGAATGTAAGAAATAATTCAAATATTGATGGAAATTTTTGCAGTAGGAATTTGTGATTCAGTAGATGTTATAAAATTTTAATTTTTTAAGAATTTGTTATGTCAATATGTGAAGTCAATATTAAATTTAAAGGAAATCAGTTTTACAATACCTTTGTCTGGTGACCATTCCTTATGTGTACCACCATCCCAGTCCTCCATTTCAAAGAGACATTCCTCGTGTCTATACTATGCCGTGTCTTGCAACATTGTGAAAAAGTCTCTTATAGAAAACTTTTTGGAAGCTATAGACCAGTCCTTTAGGATTCTATCGCTACCACAAACATTGCAAGTTCTATAAGATATAGTAATAAGTCTTACAGCATTTATCAAGGAAGCTAATTTGATATTGAAATCTGAGAATAATACATTCCTTTATCAAAATATTATCCATCTTTATCAAATACCTTCTTCTAGCGATCGAACAATTAATGGACTCCAGCAATGTAGTACGATTCGTCTTTTGACGTTACGAAGTCGCCAACCCATTTTGAAACTTCGTCCACTGAACGGCAGTATGCAGAAAACAATGTACAGTGCATCGATCGAAATTAGTGATATTGCGAGAGATCTATGTCTAGACATTACCCTTGGTGTACCAAAACTTCCCAACCAAGTGTTACGTGACTGGTTTTGCAACGAGAGGATATATTATTATGAAGCAATTTCTTTGGCACAAACCTTTGGTAGTAAATGAATGTTTTAGATCGATTTCCCGTTTGAACCACAGCGATTGTTACTTGCAATATTCATCAGTTACACTTAGACCCGGCTACAAAAGTTCGTAATAGAACTTACCCTTACTCTCCCACCAGATACATAGAACGTTTTTGCAGTGAATGGGGCGTTTCGGCGTTGGTGTTGTTGCTTCGCCGAGATTCACCCAATGTTTTTTTTTGCGTTTCGAATTATCAAAATATATTCAATTTTCATATCCCATTACGAGTTTCCCCAAGAAAAAAGATTTTCTATTTTTTCATTATAGCAGATTCATGCACTTCAAGATACGTTCATCCTTGTTCATCTAGTTCAATGCATGTGGTATCTATTTTCCTGCCTTCTGTATCTTCCCCATTGCATGAAAATGATTAGAAATAATTATTGTGACCCTTATAATTGTTCCCTAAGTTCATTTTAAATTAGGGATGTACTTTCTTTAAGTAGAACTTGCAAGTACTCATGCGTAGTCTTCTGTGGAGCTCAACAACGTTCTCGATCGTTAATAGCAAAATAACCATCTTTAAAACATTGAAATCAAAATTCTCATGTGCAATCCGTTTAAATTTCCTCCCCTAAAACAGAACAGAATGATTAACATGCTTTTGTACCACTTTTTCCTTGGTGAAATTCGTAACGAATGTCGTGACGAATAAATGACGTATTGTATAACGTATTTCACTTTTAATATTTACACTTATCTTTCCCTTTTTTCCCCAACTTCTGTCTCAGTTTGATAACTCTGAATATGATCCTATTAAATAAGAGGAAAACAGTGTACTGATTGGTATACGATTTCGTTATGAAAGTCACAGGAAAACTGCTTCACAACCTCTTACTACACCTAATGTATACTAAAGTAGAGGATGAGTTGAGTGAAGATACCGTTAAGAGCGTTTGCGATTTCATTCCATTAGGATGAATGCCTTAATCATAATTAGTGGCATAACATCCTTTTGAAAGTTGAAAGAGTTTGTATTTTGTCTAATTAATTTTCCTATACTCACGTTGTTTTAAATTATTTCTTATTGGTGGTGAAAACTAATTCGTCGAACAATACATATTTTCAATCTGACTAATTCCTTCTAAACGCCAATTTTTTGACACTTAAAGTGTCTAAAAATGTTCTTTTGACTTTATGTAGCTGACTCTGTAAACACGGTAAAAAAAAAAAGGTTTTAGGAATAATATTACTTAAGAATTTTATACATACTCTTACACACAATATAATAGACTGAATTGCCTCAGTCAATCATATTAAATGAATGACGCAGGCAACAATTGAATTTCTACATCACTCATCAAACATTCTCTATACTCCCCAACTTGTTTCTATAGTGAATCGGAAAATACATTTTATCCGATTGACCACATGACACAAAACGTAGTGGCTCCTGATTGGCGATCTTCCGAAACGAGCTTGTATTCTTCCGCCAATAGAGACAAAAAGTCAATTACTCGCCAAGAAACAAACATCAGAAAGTAAGGATTATGGTCAAGTATTCTTGGCAGGGAAACGAGATCTGTTCAGCACCAAAGTACTCTGTAAACTCTAATACTGACAAAGAGGATTCAGGGAAAAAGAATGCGAGGGTAAGAAGAGAATACGAAGCAAAACGAATTACTTTATCGATCTTTTCATGAAGTATATTCGGATAAGACTTCGAAATACCTTCATGATTTCAGAATCTTAAAGAAAATACATTAATTAATAAAATACAGAAGTTTGGTACTTTTTATAAACATGGGTAATAGGTTAATTATAATTTGAACTACTGAAGATTGTATTTTAATACCTGAATTTAATTTGTAATTATAGTGCCAATCAAAATGCCTTCAACATATTGCTGTTACAATGGTAAAGTTTATTTATGTTTCTATTCCCCAAAATATATACTATTCTATCCAATAAACGTTTCAAAATATTCAATAAATAATGCTTCACCAAAAAAGTACTACATCAGACGTCAATAAATCTATTCAATTTTAAAACTATTTGCGTTTTTAAATAAATGTTAAAAGTATATTTTTAAATTCTTATAAATCTTAAAGTTTTACACGAAAAAGCGGAAAGAATATTTATTTTGTGTTTATGAGCAATTTTTCAGAGTTTCTTTGAAAATGACAACCAAAAAAATCTGTGTCCTGTTGAAAAGAAAAATACAAAATTCAAATTTTCTGTCGCAAAAATTTTAAAGCCAAGTAAACTATGGCATAATGTTTAAAAGTCATCTGTTTATATAAAGGTAATGCGATTTGCTCAATTTATCCTACTCTGAAATCGATTCGGGTACTTCGTAAAATCATTTTATGTAGTACTATTCTATTCATGCAGTATATAGATGGGATTTATTCCCTGAAATATAGTATTATATTTTTCGAAAAATAAACTCACTTTACTAAACAGTTTCGTTTTGGAAAGAATTTAAAGGGAAAAGTGAAGTACAAAGAGACAAAAATCTCATTTCTCATAAGATCTTATAATTTTAGCCCCTGTAATAAAGCGAATAATACAAACAGATATTTACGAACTGAAAACAATAAATTGAAACATTTATAGGGGTAGATTTTTATAAGTTTTAATCCTTTGATAGACTTAGGCAGTGTACTCAATTATATAAAAATAGATGACAATTATGTAAAAGCTCATCTACTACTTCTACGAGTCCAGAAAATATTTATCAAAAAATAGCAAGCGTCATTGAACGATACGTTGCTACCGATATATATTTGCTTAGCTTCGAATTTCAGATAAAGATGACTCATTCGTTGCCATCTCGAATGGAATTAGGGATTTTTCGTATGCAAAATTATTGGCGAAATTTCAGCTGAAATTACATCGACTTTCACAGTCGATAGGATATTACACAAGTAACAAGTAATATGGAATTATTATCTTCCCAAAGTGTTATTGTTTAACTTAAAGGCAAAATGGTCACCTGGATACTTTTTAATATAAAGGGTTTTCTGAATATCTTTTCTGGATAATCGCTAAACAATCAATCCATCAAATTTTGTTTTCATTGTTTTCTTTTGTTGGCGATATCAGTTCCTTTAAAACACATTTTATAGAATAAAATTTATTTTTATTTCTCTCCCATTGTAAATAAGATTCATGTGTACAAAGTGATATAAATTACAGTTAAAATATTAAATAGAGTAAAGGGTTTAACAGAAGAAAGTGGCAGTGGCAGCCTTGTGGTCATGGTTGTGGATTTGCATTCGTCGTGTCATGGGTTCGGGCTCTGTTGGTACAAAAGAGTCACTGTGTAGCCAGGTTAATGCCCGTTAAATTTGGTCTAAGCCCAAAGGTCTCCCACGGATGTGGTGTGGAAGTTTAGAGGAGGAGGTACCATTTCAGGAAATTCGGACCCTTTTTGATTTAAATGTTATTAAACAAGATAGGCTTAGAACTGGGAGGGCTTAGAACTACAAGAAATGTAACGTGTATCATCCCGGCTACTCGGTGGGTCTTAAGTGGCCTCAAGGCTCAAACCCATGACTCGACGGAAATAACGCCGGCTGCGAGTTCACAGCCATGACCACTTGAGTACCACTGCTACAATAAGAATGAAGGATGTAAACTGTTGAAAGTTTGTCATGTAGGCTATTCGCGTAACTTCCTTAAGCTAAAATATGGGTTACATTCTGATTTTTGTATTTAATTTTCCAATTCCTTTCCAACCAAATGAAACATGATTACATTCATAACATTAATTTTAGAAATTTAGTGAACATATTTAATAAAATACACATAAATGCTACAGATAATTTAAGGTTTTGACTAGTAATGATTTGGTAGTGAAGTTAGCAGTGATTAATAGTAAGCAGACGTAGTAATCGTGTGTGAGCCTTCATAGATTACTATAGAATAAGGAACCAGGATTTCTCAGAGAGAGTTCGAGGTAAGGATATTGCTCATATCCCTAATCGTCACAAGTTATCTCACTTGGACCCGAGTACATTGGTCCGATTGATATTTAATATTGACGTTAGAATAGATTACAAATGCGTGAAGGTATAATGGACTGAGAGAGAGTAATTCTACATATTCATGACTTAGGAAATGTTCATAAACTTAACTTAGTTATCATTTGTCTTCCTCATCATTTGATTGCATGATTTAGTAAATTCATTTTTATACTTATTATAGAAGATAATTAAATTGTAATCAGCGAATTTTATATATTATCAGAAAAAAATTTCTGTAACAGAGGACTCAGACGCTTGCAGATGTATCAGAAATTACAAGGGTTTCGAGCTAAATTAATTCCTTAATATTACAGACGCATCATTATTCGCCAGAATGACCGATGGTAGCAACAGCTTCATGGGTTATAATCCAGACAGAAATCCTTTCATCAGTCCAATTCAGTGATTCCTTACGCCGCACCATTTATTCCCAAACCATCGATTTGCCAATTTTGACGATGATTGTTTTTATTAATGAAGCACTAAGAAGAAACGTGGGCTATTGGAGACGGACGTCGTCATTTTGAATCTCGGTTAAAATAACGATGATAACTCCTGACCTGGCACCTCGGTCTCCAAACTTCCACACCACTCAATGGGAGGACATGGGGAAGTGTCGATAGTGAAATTCAGTCTATATATTTTTTCAGAACACTGGTGTTGTTTGTAGAGTTTCAGAGTAATTCTTTTGCTATATTGTGAAAATCGAAGCATTATTTTAGCAAGTGAAATGTTAAGAATCGTTACGTGAAAGTCAATAATTATGTCGTGAGGATAGTTAAATTACAATCTAATTACCTGATAACAGGCAAGGATGGATGTCTATATACGAATTGGTAAACATCATGATTGCTATGCATTTTCTACTTGAACTTATTTACTAATTCATATATATTAACAAAATTATAGAAAATGTAATATTCTGGTTATTCGTTTCACTTATAATCTACTAAATCAGTCTTAAATGTGTAATATTTCCTTCTGAACGATTACATCTCATATTTAAAAACTGAACACGTGGATGATGTTTTATTTATTTAAATTGTTTTATTCAAAACACATTTACGAAATTTACATTTGTTAATTGCTTGCGATAGCATGCATTTTTAAAAAAAATTCTAATTTGTTTGAAATGAATAAATTTTTTATACCTGGAAGTAAAGTATTGTGTTAATATCTCTTTGTATAAAATATACTATGTAAATTGTACTTTTGATAAGAAATGTAAAAAAAAATTCTTACTGTTAACTTAATTAACATTACTAAATATAATGAAAAAAATTACTCCTGTTCTTCATTTTCGCATTTGAATACAGATTAAAATTTTCACATTCATATAAAAATGCCCAAGATTAAGAAATCAATGTCTTGTCTAAGAACTAATAATTATTTTAAGTAAGCTGCATTAACAGAGAATTAAATAAAAAAGTTATTTTCTTTTTTTTTTAACACACGGAGTTGAACCCGAAAAAAAAAAAAGATTTAAATCACAAAATCTATAGTTTGTCAAACTAACGTTTATTTTCCTTATTGCTTGATTAACTTTCACTTTTTTGCAATATATAAAGGCTGAAATCGTTGCTTTCACAGATAAAATAATGTGTGAAACTTATGTATTAACAAACTCAAAATGCATTAAAATACTAAGCCAAAATTGTTCTTTCTAATTCATTATAAAATGACTATTCTGATTGGCTTTCATGTATATAGATGTATTTTGTGGAATCGAGAGAACACATGTATCCTACTTAATCGCCTAAATAAAATCTAAACAGCTTTTTCAAAGCCTTCATCACAATATCAGCTTTAAAAGTAATATGGTTCATACTTTCTATTTTTCCAGTAAGTAATAGCATTGTTTTCTCGAAATGAAATACAAAATATTTGAAAATATTTGTCTCCAATTAAATTATGTTTTATTACGAATAATAGAATGCAAAAGCGTATTTATGTCAAGTTAAGTGATGTCAAAGGCTATTTGCAAAAACGTATTCACACACACATGCATGTGTATATATATGTGTGTGTGTGTGTGTAATGAAAAATACTTATATTATTAAAATTACTTCTTAAAAAAATAATTATTTTCCTAATTTTTCCTATTCTTTAACTCATAGTAATGTATCCATTCTTATTTTCTGATACCATTCCAATTTACCTTTTGATTTATACAATCAAGGCCAAATCAACTTTTTCCACGGTCGCAGGCCTGTAAGGATATTCCCTACCTGGTCTATCGCCATCAGTAAATGTCCCTCAGGATCTCTTCATCCAATATCACATGACCTGAGGAAAGTCCTTGTACATAAATTCGAAGCAAAGTCAAATTCTCTCTCCCACTTTGGTCATGTTGGTCAGAGTCGTGTGCTGTTCATCTCCTCAAAATGCGAAAAGTGTAACACGCGTAATTTATTGTCAATCATCATCATGTAATACTGCCTCTCTCTCATCAAAAGGAAGATATAGACTTGATGTGAATACTTTACTTTATGATTCTAGCCATGAATTCTAATACCCTGTTTATTCGTCTATTATATTTAAGCTATATATATATATATATATATATATATATATATATATATTTGTGTCTATGTATATGATTTATTTCCGTTTAAAAAGTTTTTACTCTAATTTTATTCCATTTCCTTCCGTTCGATCAGGCTGAAAGTTTGGTTTCTCATATAACTCCATATCAGTTAGCATACCAATTTGTGGCATTCCCAAGCATTGATGGATTTAAGAAAGGTCTTATGGGCTCTTTCCTTTGCATTTAACAACGTCCAATTAAGATGAAATTTAGTACTCATGAATAACGTAATTGCATTTTTAGTCTTCAATTTCAGCTATATCTCGTCTAAAAGGAATTAAACAAATACCAGTAGAACTAATTTTAAATACAGCTTTTATTTAAAGATGATGGACTAAAAGGAATAAAAATAACTATTTAAGTGTAACACTTAATTTATACCCTTTAATGCGTTAATACTTTGATTTGACTTGACGGCATTCTTTGAGTACATTGGCATGATAGGGGCCATCAATTTTAGCCGTGGTGTTGTTGTTAATAAATTACACTACAAACAAATTTTTGGTGTCGGTGCTTTATAATTTAACAAACAGTTATAAAAATTTTCAATATATGAAAAATTTAAAATATAATTGAAAATTATAAGATCTAATAGAGTGGAATAGTGAAAATATAAAATTTAAAGATCAGATCAAAATAATAAGGGAATAACATTAGAGAACAGGAGTATTATTTGTGGAAGCATTAGTTGCTTCGAATCAGAAGGAAATGTTTGTTAAGATAAGGCTCCGGACTACCACATGGCAATCTAATGTTTTATCCACTATCTGGGGTTGAGGTGTTAATATGTAATGAGGGAAGTTGAATTTTATTAAGTACCTGTGCCTCGAAGCGCTCTTCAAGCTATTATCTTGTTATATGTTTTGTGTCTTGGAATATTTGAATTAAGGCAGGTTATGGGAAATGATGCCTGTAAGATGAAGATCATGCACTGTTGATGAAGCTGTAAGAGCTCTATAGATGGTATAGAATTTATTTTATACTGACGTAGGAAAGTGGCTCTTTGGCAGCCCAAGGGTGTGAAGGATGAATTTTGAATTGTAGACAGTATAATTTTACCTGTTATTTAAAATAAAGCTCATGGAAAATTTGAGATTATAAAATTGACATTGCCGATTGAGTTTGTCTATTGATTGAGGAGTGGGAAAAGCATCTCTATTAAAGGAATACTTGTGAACTATTAAGACAATTGAAGATTTAAATTGTATTCGTTTTTTTTAATTAAAGTGAGAGTGAGATTAAAGGAAATTTATAGAGATATAAAAAAGAAGGAAGTGTATTATTGGAATAAAGCAAAAGGTTTCTGGTATTTTTAGTTTTCATGTTAAATGTGTAGTTTTCTAAACTTTGCATAATAATATCGTCAACATTAGGGTAGAAATTAAAGAAATCTTTTGAGAGATTATTTTCTAAAAGTCGTTATATAGAGACTTTTACTTATTTTATTATTTCTCATAAATCATCTCAATTTCATTATCCTTCTTCTAATTGATGTTAATACTGTATCGAATATAAACTCGTGTCCATAAATTAAGGATAATATCAGCTCCACCAAATAAAGGTTCACAAACATGACTTATTCATAAACCCTATATATTAAACAAAACATAAAGAACAAAAATGGTGGTGTTTGTAGTAGTTTTAAAATCGCAGTTTATGTCATTCATAAAAACTACGGTTTTTGTTTCCTGGAGTAATTACAAAAAATATCTCCTTAACAAAGACTTACCATTATATGGTTGGCATGATGATTACTAACTTGTATATCTCCCAGACAATGATAATGCATTCCGTACGACACCTAGTCATGCTGAGTATCAAATTATTGATCTGATCTTGGAAATTATTAATCCACTAAACGAGCAATACTCTCCGAAGCTCCCGTGCACATATAGGAGGTGGTTGAAGGGCTGCAGCTTGTCGGCCAAGCATATCTCACACATGTTCTATCGGATTCCAATCAGGTGAGAATGCTGAACATTTTATACGGGTGATAGACTCATATTGAAGGTACTCGTTTACTATGTTTTCTCAGTGAGGACAGGCGTTGTCATCCTTAAACACAAATTCTTCTCCCAAGGCATCCCTAAGCAAACATACATGTTATTAATGTTCCAGAATGATGTTCCGATAAATATGGTCTGCCATGATTCCGATTTGAATAAACATGTAGGTCTGTTCTGTATTCAATTTGAACATGTAGATTCTTCTCTGTATAATCCCACCCCAAACGAGTAAACCCACTCCACCATAACGATCTCGTTCTCGTGATGTTGTCTTGGTGGTAGCGGCTACCTGTAGTACTCCATATTAAAATCCGACGTGAATCAAACTGCAAGCTAAACGTGGTCTCGTCGGAAAACATCACACAAGCCCCACTGTGACGATGTCCACATTGCATGTTCTCTATTCCAGGTTAGCAGCGGCGACATTGAGTTGACATGAGCGGAACATATCTGATGGGCCTGCGAGCACATAGACGAATATGTCCCAAACACCTGTACACCATTTGCCTTGAAAATGTCGTAACCATGGCTGAAGATAGCCGACGAGAAAGGTTTGATGCTGTGCTTCATCGTCTTCTTTTTGCAGTTACTGCTAAATACCGGTTGTCATTCGAACTTTTTAACTAGGAGGTGACCTGCACTGTAATGTCTATTTAACATTTCCATCACTTTAAGTCCACATTTTAGGCAGACGATAATTCTACCATTTAAAACATCTTCCACAGAGTCTTCTGTGTCACAACTATTCGGCTGTGGCACTTTCCGACTTACAGAACGCTTGAGAATAATTTTACTTCTTTTATACCATTCCTTAAATGCACTCTTTTTGCATTTTCGTCTTTGGACGTACTATCGAAGTAATTCGATGATTTCCTGTAATTTGCATACTATACTTCAAGATGTGTGCTGCAATTCTACGAGTGAAATTTTATTTTATAGTTTGATTGCCATGTATCCTTAATTTATGGACATGAGTGTATTTATAAAAGTGTCTACTGTGTATCCCTTTACTATATATGTATGTATGATAATTTGACTCAAAAAGGAATAGTAAAGAAATAACTTGATTGAGATCCGATTAATTAAGGGATAGGATTTTCTAGAAAATCAGCAGAACTTTTCCCTTTTGTTTGTGATATGTTGTTTCGATGTGAGATATTTATCAAGGGTAAAGCCTAGGTATTTTGAGGCATTAATACTAGGGTTTCTGATTTCCCGGGTTTTTCCATTCCCGGGAATGTCCGGGAAATCTCGGGAATGTAATTGTCGTTCCCGGGATTCCCGGGAATACATCAAAATTTTAAAAAAACTAAAAACAAGTTATTTTTAAATAAAATTAACAATAATTATATAAAATTAAAATACATATAAATTCCAAAATTAATACTTATTTATGTAATGTGCTAAAAATACAAAAAAATATGTAATAAATTTATTATTCATTTTTAAAACAGGATTTCAGAAAGCATACATAATTTATACTTTTATCACTCAGCCTTGTTCTAAGCTTTGTGACGAACAATCTGGCAGCAGAAAATGCTCTCTTGGCTTCAACTGACTTTGGAGAAATTGTTTTTAAAGCCTCATATAGTTTTATAATATTTGGTGATGGATTTTCAGTCGAGTCGAACAATTACATCTCTTGTTTCATGATTTTGTTGAGACTAGTACTTTTTTTGGTTGAACAATATAAAACTTTTGTTTTAGAGTAAATTGCTTTCTGTAATTTTTCGTCCAATGTAATAGGTTTTTATTTCAAAATCTCCATGTTCTCTTCTTCTGGGTGCAAAGAGTTGGATATTGAGTCCTCTTCTTTACAGAAAAGCCTTGTCCCTAGCATTTGGGCTTGTCTAACCAAACAAATTTTACTAGGCAATCAAGAAATATCAACATTAACTGCAGCTGCTTCGTATTTTCTCCCAAAATTCGTGTATTGCATTAATCCTATTAAATTAACATTGCGTCTCTCATTAATTCTTTGGATTAGAGGAATATTTTATATTTTTCGCAAATTCCGAATTTTGTTCGTTCAATTCAATAACGAAAGAAAATACTCCTTCTGCAGTTAGCAAAGTTGCATTCCGACTGCATAATTTTTCTAAGCCAATTTTTACTGGCTTTAAGCCAGTTACAATTGTAGTCACAATTCCAAACTCTACATAGGCCATCATTTGTTTTTCTTTAATGTCAATTAATGCTTTTAAAATTACTGACTTTATTTCTAAAAATCTTTCAAGCATTGCCAACAAACTAATGCAGCTTGTTTCGGTATCCAAACAAACCATCTTTTCACAGCTAAACTCTTCTTTAATATCTTTTCGTCAACTTTTACTTCGTTCCCGGGAAATCCCGGGAATGAAGTATAATTCCCGGGAATAGAAAATGTACGGAATTCTTATGATTTCCCGGGAACTCGGGATCCCGGGTTCCCGGGAAAGAAACCCTAATTAATACTTCCTATGATCTCATGTAGAAGTAAGTCACTATTTTACTTAATTTACCGATAACTGCCTTCATATCTTAGATAAGCACTTCGCCGTTTAATGAATTATTGATTACTTTATTTTAAAAAACATATTTTTGTACCTTTTTGTCCATCTATAAGAAAAACCGATTAAAAATATTTTTTGATTTAAATTTATTATGATGATGATTTTTTTTAAAAAAAAAACATAGCGTTGAGTCAAAATTTACTTCTGATACTCCCCATGAATTAAGATATATTATGCTTATTCTGAAACCTTTCATTGATACAATTATACCAATCAATATAAAATAATCCCTTCTTTGAAATAGTTTCAAAATTTCAACTGTTTTGAAACATTTTATAAACTGATGATATTGATTTCAAAGTCAATTTAATTTTAATGAAAACATATTTTAATTTTTATATATATTTCTTTTGGTCAAATGATGTTAATTTTACTTTTAAGTGCATGGAATTTATGAGCTATCACTTTACTCTTGAAAGACGCATGCAACCCAAAAATAATATGTTCATTACCAATTATACATATGAATTAAGATATATTCTAGGAATGTGACGTAGTAATATATAATAAAATGTAACAAGTTTGTTGTATTTACAAATATTAAATATCCAAATTAATTGTATTTTATTAAATCTAAATTAAAATATGCCTTCGCTAATACAATATTGTAATATATAATAAAATGGGATAAATTTATTGCATCTTATATAGAATTATGCTATTAGATGTTATACTTTATACATCTAGCTAAAATGTGATCATAACTACTTACATATAAGTGATCAAGTATTGTAAAGTATTATTTATAAATTAAATTAGATTCTTTTTAAGTTTTTAAATTTTTCTTATAAAAAATATTGGATTACCATTTATAATGCATTCGGTTTTATATGCAGGATTTTTAAATTAGAAATATTAGGAGAATTTTTGAAAAATACTATTAATAATTCCTCTTACTTAAAACATATTTTATTAAATAGAATTGTAATTTCTGTAAGCCAAGATTAGTAGTGTAATCAAGAAATAGGTGGATATGGGTGTTTTATTTATAAAGTGTTAAAATGAGAACTAGATAAAAAAAAACTCTTATTAGTTTAGAAATACTATTTAATAAACTGAAAGAAATGGAGATTCTGAGATTTAAGTATGCTAAAATATTCTTAAGTGATTTTTTCTGCAAACCGCGAACAAAGTAGAATTGGTAAAACTTGTTTAAAATGCAAAAATAAATTATAAACAATGAATGTACACTACAGAAATTGGATAGAACTTTTCTCCAGTCATAATTAACGGTACATAGTTTCTTGAATAACATTTATAATTTATTATTTGGTACTTGTTTTATTTTAGATCACATAAACAATATTCAATAGTTTTGTTTTATAAATATAAATGAGGATTATGCTAATATAAAGTCTAATCTTAAAAATACATTATTAGTATTATTATTTACGATTATTAATATTATGATTTATAAGTTCATTGAAGAAGTAATCTAAATGTATTTTTATAAAAAAAATATTATATTTCGAAAGGAAATGAAATACTTAATTATACAGTTAAGCAATTTGTTTTACTTTCTTCGACTGTAATTATAATTCAAATAATACAAATAAACTGATTAATGTAAAGGATATCTATAAATGGTTTCAATGAGAATAATGAAATCGGCAAATAAATTCATATGAAAGTATTTTTTGAAAAGTATTTTCTAGTAAATTTATGCAGAAGAATGCTACGTTTGAAACAGGAATTGTGTTATCTACATTATTAACTAAAATTCTATTTACATTGTTAATTACTATTAAAATTATATCTGTAAATTAACCATACATTTTATTGAAAATAAAAGGAAATTCTGATATTAATTTATAGAGGATTGTTTTATTATCAATCAAAGTCAGAAAGCGGTCTTTCACATTTTTAGTTATGAGCTCATTGTGGGTATTGCTTTGTTGTTTCTAGACTTGATGCTATTAATGATATTGAGTAGAGGGTTTGATGTGCGGAAATTCTATCGGGAGTCGAAATATGAAGCTCAGGGATGTAAATAGATGTGCCATTTTCGTTTCTTGACCGTGGCTGAAAATTACGAGGTCTGCCACCAATAGCCGTATTATTGCATCTAAATCAAAAGTTACTAGTAAATAACTCAATCACTTCCATGTATTTTAAGTGGATGTGAATTGACTTCTATAGCGAGATTTTTGATCATTTAAAAAAAAAAATGTTATTTATGTTTTGATTGTTTTTGCAAAATATGGTGATTAGAAGCATTTTAATTGATATTTGAAAGTTATGCTTTCCTAAAATATTTCAAAATTATTAGTTATGTCTTCGGTAACTTTGTATGTTTGTTTACGAAATTTAAAATTTTTAAAGTCTTATTTATATTCCGTAATGAATGCTTACGAACAGGCCTTCATTTCTTCTTTGAAGAAATCTTTGTGACTGTTACCTCCTTAAAGTAAGTGCGTAAAAATGTGATTGAATTAATGATTTCTGTATAAGAACAACATATCAATATATTATGGCTGCTTTAAGTGAATACGAAGTACAAGTTCTTAGAATTTTGATGCGATATATGAGCATGATTAAGTCTCTTAATATGAATCAAAGAAAAACCAGTATATGAAGAATAGTATTATTTACACATCTGAAAATGCTGCAAGGAAAACTAGTCACAGATGAAAGAAATCACTTAAAAGGAATATTTATGGATTATTAAGATTTCTTCATAACAAATAGTGTTTTTTTTAAGGAAATAGGGAATTATTTTCTAAGCAAATTTACTGCTTTAAGGGGAAAAATAAAGGTTTTGAAATTTTTCGAAATGAAATACTGGATTTAAAATTGCAGTTCGTTTCGATTATTCTATGATATTCCTTTTTGGATAAAAATATCATTACTAACAATTATTTCACCCATAAGAATTCACATTGTCCACTATTATGTTTTATTTTATCGTTTGACTTCGAAATTATCTTTTCTCCATTCATTATGATTCGCAAAGTTTGGTTGTTAATATTAGCTTAAAGTTACGGAAATTTTTACGATGCTTACATTTTACAATAAGATTAATCGTTACAATTCGTATTAACTTAAAAACTATAAATCGTGAAACGAATTAAGTGTAACAAAAACATTAAATTGTTTCTGGATTTTAGCACATGGAGGGAATAAGAGAAATATAATTTCCATTATTAGCAGCTAATCCTTCCCCAATTGTTTCATCTGTGTCATCAAGATTTTGTTGTCAAACACTACATTTAATACTTGTCATGAAGTATATTCGATGAAGGGTTTATGATTTTTGTTTATTCGTGATACTTTTTAAGTAGGCATTCCATTACTTTTTCATAAATATATAGGAAAAGGAATCATAAATAGCCTTTGGTTATTAGGTAGAAAGATAATGCATAACTATATATAAATTAGTATAGTTTGATTAAACTAATTTCTCTCTCTCTCTCTTTTAATCACTGAGATGTAATTAATTATCATTTTAAAGTCGTAGGATTTGTATAAGAAAAAGTTTTGATTTAGTGTTCTTTTTGCTTTAATGAAGATCAGAGATATGAACATACGTACATGAAAAGAAGGGTTTCATTACAGTAAACTTATTAAAAACATTTTAATAATCACAATTTATCTTACGATTATTCTAAAGGATGAAACAATTATTTTTTTATATAGATATTACTGACATTTTATGTTATGGAGTTTGAAATTTTATAATATATTGCCTATTCTAAGTATTGGGGAAATAATTATTAATAATCTTAAATAGAGTGCTACGTATAATTATATTTTGTAAATTATTTATTTCAGTTATATAGCATTAACTTAAAATATACGAGTTATCTTTATATGAAAGGATTATTATAATTCAATAACTTAATCTTTTTCCAGTAGTTTTGATATTTTTTACAAGCAAGGTTATAATTCAAAAAGATAAATTTCATATGCAACATTGCAGGAAAATTATAGGGATGCAGAAAGTTAGTTTAATTATCCAATAGAAAATTAAATATTAAGTTGAGAAAATAAGCATGATTATTAAATAAATAATATATCTATAAAATACATGTACAGAGATAATTATCTGAACAAGATAACTATGGTATGTGGTGAATGTAGCATTTAGAAAAGGTATGCAAAAGCTCCGAAAATAACACAGATTTCTAAAAAGAGCAACTTATATTACAAGAGAAAAATACGAGGGAAATCATTTTAGAAAGAGTGCTTAGTCTCTGATGCACACAAAGAAATTCTCCGAAAAAAAAAATCTCTTAATAAAAATAATCTAGGTACAGTATATTCAAGATCAAAATCTTGATATTAGAATGCCTGCTTGTTTATTACTGTGGGTGAAAGACTCTTATTATTGTGTCGAGTTTAAATGAGAATCTCGAGATTTCAAATCCCGCCAGCTGGGAGTTGAGGAGAATAATCCGGTTTATTCTCGTGAGGGGAAACGCTCAATTCTATAATTTTTAACAAAAGAAAAACTGTTTACTGGAATGACGACATCTCCTATAAACACACTTTACTAGTGTATATTGTGTGAATAAAAATGGTAAAAAAAATTCAAACTTGGCTGAAAAGGTATCTGTTTTTGGCATTGTAAAGTGATTCTCCTCATTGAAGTTTTGTTCAGGGAGAAATAGTTAATGATGAGTAGTATTGAGAATCCGTTAAAAATATTTTAAGGAGAGTTAAACAGAGCAAAAGATGAAAAATGTGAAGAATGTGAAAAGATGTGAATGAGTATGTCTGTTGCAAGAAAATGCACGTCTCTACAACCAATGCTACAAAGCAATTCTTGGTTGCATTCGGTTAGAGCTCCATAAACATCTTTCTCAAAGCCCCATTATGGCTTTCATATTTTCTTTTTTCAGCTTTTCGAGATCATTTATGGGTGTAAAAAAATCTTAGAATGCCTAAAAAGTTCAGAACAGCGTCAAACAATGGGTCAAAAAAAAGGGGGGGGGGTAAGACGTTTTTGAAAAAGTTATGCGAAAGCTCATTTCTCGGCTCTTAGAAAGCATTGCAAAGAAAAGTGACTACACCAAAAAATTGTATTTGGTATAATCATTACTTATATCTATTTGAAAAATTTTCAAATGTTTGTTACCAATTTTGGTTTTAAGAAATTGACTACTTTTATTTCCTGGAAAACCCTCGTGCTTCATTTATGTCTCTCCCTTTTCATTAGTGACTTTCGAATTTTCACATTTAGATTTTTTTCCTCCTTTTGTCCGCTCTTATATTTTAAACTGACGATGAATGTGTCCCTTATGAGCTACCTAAGGATTTATAGTTTTATTCAACGACAATTTGGTACAAAATGAAGTTTTTGCTGAATAATTTTTAGGACTTAACCATAATACAAAAGCGCGAGAGTGAATGAGTGAGTCAGTAAGTCAATCAATCAGTCAAATTTCCATTTCTTTTTCATATTATCCTTTGTTTTAACTCTGATTCTTAACTGAACAATTATTCTTAAAAACTAACACCTTTGGTGGCTAAACCTCTTCTTTTAAAAAATTGTCATGGAATAATTTTTTTTTCCATTTTACTTTATTATTAACATTAGTTTAAGCAAATTTATTTAAATATTTATTAAGTTATTTTAACGTTCAAATAGACATTTGATCATTGTTCATATCTCATAAATTTAAAGCGAGATATCATAGTTCCTTTGAAAAGAAAACCCTTTGTGCTCTATTACTAGGCTCATTTCAGATTTTTGGCTAAAAAAAAAACCCTCATTTTTTTTAAAAAAATCGATAGTAAATAATGTAGAAGATAACACCCCATTAACGTTACGTGTCAAAGTAAATGATCTACATTACTTTTTTTCATTTCCAAGTACTACAGAAAGCAAAGATAACTTATTAGTTTTAAAACATTATTCGTTCTATATCTTTGACCTATTAGTTATAAGTGGATAATATATTTTTTCATTGGGAAATAAAATTGAAGTGAAATTAATACATTTAAGCATTTGGAGCAAAACATTTAAGCATTTTCCACGATTTTAAATAGGGCAAACATAATGACTTTTGTATTTTATACTATTTCACTTTTAGAAAAAGTTGGAATGTTTTTGTACATCAAGTGAGACAGTTAGAAGAATTCTATTTGAATAATTATTTATTTTTTTTACTTACCCCCGTACTACAAAATAAATCCCACCAAGGCAAGAGAGAACTTTAGTAAATTTAACTTTAAATTAAAGATTTTTCACGAAACATATACCTGAAAATAATAAATTTATAATTGAAAATTCAATACATAGTATTTGTTGAATTTAAAATAATAATACCTAGAGTATTTACAAAAGAATAAACCATATCAGAAAAAATAATGTTAAAACCCACAAGACAACTCTTTAGGAGAAATTAAATTAAAAATAACTTTTTAAAGTGTATATAATTATAAAGGGTCAATGTGACTACCATGACAAATATGAACGATATTCATCCGATAATACAATTCATCCTGATGGAAATAAAGTCAACAAATTCTTCTAAATTTCGAAGCAGCTAAATCGGTAACATATGATAGTCGTTCAATAAGTCAAACAATGATAAAAAAAAAAAAATCTATTTTAAGCAGATTTTTTTTCAAAGAAATCTCACTTTAGCTCTATACACTTTTTGAAGCGTTTTTCTAACTTTATAAGTCCATCTAAAAAGTAAGATTTTGGAAGGCCCTAAAAATAGGCATCTGTTTGTGTGATGCGTTCTTTGTTCGACAGGATCCTTTGTCCATCGAGTCACTTATTTTTAAAATTGGGACATAAACAAAAATTCATCGGAATGAAATCTTATGAAAACGGGGGATATTATAATAATCCAAATTTTAATTCCATAGCTTTAACCATCGAAAATGCAAAAATGAGAACACGTGTAATATCTTGATGAAAGAAAATATATTTCTTTTTCAAATGAGGAGGTTTATTCTTGATCTCTTTTCTCAACCGGTGCAATAACGATACATAACGCTCTTCACTTATTGTTTATCCTTTCTCAAAGTACTTGGCGTAGTTATATGATTCTACGTGCCTCCCAAAAACCCATAGCCATCTCCTTGCTGGCGGATTTCAATGTCTTTGCTGCCTTCTTAGTCTGTTCATCTATAAAAATTTCTGTTTCGACCATTCCTTTGTCCATGTGGTGTATTAGTGTATTTCACGTTTTATACACAATATGCATTGAAGTAGAAAATTGTCGGGATTGCGACAAAAAAAAGTCAAAGTCAAAATAGCCTAAGATTCTACGACGCGATTGATTTTATTTTGAAAGCAAACACAGTATCCAGATTCCCAAGAATTTTTTAGCACCAAATGTTTCGTGTAAAATAGAAAACACTGTAATCTTAAATATGCGAGTGACCTCAACAATTTCGAGCACTTTGTTTCGTCGATCGCTCAACATCATATCGAAGATTTTCTCATGCATTCCGGAATGACGTTCATCTTTTGTGGATGTACGGTCACATTTAAACACGTTCATCCAGTTGTAAAGAAACTCAGGAGGAGATATGCATTGAACTTTATCCAATTCAGCTTTGATATTTTCCAATGTTAAGCCTTTTAAATACGAGTGTTTAATCACCCCTCGAAACATAGTTCCCCCCCTCCCATTTTTCCTAAGTAAACGCAAGTTTTAAGATTCAATTGACAGCAAAAATGAAACCATGTGATGGATATAACTAATGCTTTGGCAAATTGTCTACTTAATAATGATGCTTAACAATAGACACGTGAAAGAAGAAAAATGCGCTGAAACACACTATATTTCCACGAAGATAGGGTCGAAAAAATGTGTCTTGTAGTATAGAACAAAACACATTAACCTTTGGTGAATTGTGTTGCACTTCAACCGACTGCGTTATTCTATACATGTGTATTGTGTAAGTTTATTTTAAAGTTGGTATGAAACGTAGAGTTATTTCCAATTATTAATTTAGACAGGAAGGAATCGTCAGCTAACTTCCAAAAATTAATTATCTGCTCTTTATCATTTTGGGTAAGATTATGTTATACCTGTAATTTGTAATGATCGGAAATCAGTTATTTTCTCAAAGTATTTTTATTGTCGTATCTGTTCTTTATACTTAATTACAGAAAAAGCGAATAACTGAAGCTATTTAAATCGTTATACTGACATTTTTGAAAGAAAGTATGAAATGTGTCTTATTGTCGATTTGATATCGTTCGTGTTTCTAGGTGTGGTCATATTGGACATTATAATATTATAAATTTGAATTTCTTATTTTTAATTTAATTTACTCAAAAAGTTTATAACTTCTTTAAGTTTGTAACCGTAACTATTCATATTTGGGATATATTTGTAAGCACCTTGTATAATTATGAAAACAATTTATAATCCTATCTAAGCATTAATCATTATCATTATCAGGTCTCATCATGTGGTATCATGCATAAGCAAATGCATGAGGCCACAGCAGTTAATTCGGTGCAACGATGTTTCACGAGCACTTCCCCAGTAAAGCCCTATAAACGAGTTTTTCTCTTATATGACTATACAGCGGCATGTAGTTTTGATCTTCCTCTCTTTCACTCGGCATCTGTTGTTCATGTAAACTCAATTATTGTATTGTCATTTGATGACATTCTATGAATTTGTCCAATAAATTTACAATAGCGTGTTTTAAATTGGAAGATGTTTTATTTTGCAATTCAAAACTAGAAATTTTATCTGGCCAGCATACCTAAAGAAAAGCAAGTAGTTTGAAAGACATTTAATATCCGTTCTTGTGAATTATTGATTTTTCAAGCCTAACTTCAGTAAATATAGATCCTTAATTAAGTCACATTTGTCACTATTAATTCTTGTCACACCAAGCTGTAACATAAGGCCACAATGACGACACGCCAGTTAATTTGGTCTAAAATTGCTTCCCGGACACTCCTAAAGTCGAACACCCAAGCGAATTCTTCTCTTCTCTGACCATACGGAGCTATATAATCCCTGGTCTTTTTTTTACTTCCCATACTTTATAACTTTTTATTACATTCTTTTTATTTTCCTTTTACACTAAAATAATATTTATTATTTTACATTTTATGATACAAGACAAACACACACTTACTCATATATATATATAT
>BMAW01084412.1:0-20108 GCA_019974015.1 Nephila pilipes | reverse complement strand
TCAAAATTTCAAAAAAACTAAAAACAAGTTATTTTTAAATAAAATCAATAATAATTATATAAAATATGGGTACATATAAATTCCAAAATTAATGCTTATTTATATAATATTGTATAAACAATACCAAAAATATGTAATAAATTGATTATTCATTCTTAAAATAGGATTTCAGAAAGCATAAGAAATTTATACTTTTAGCACTCAGTCTTGTTCTAAGCTTTGTGACGAACAATCCGGCAAAAGAAAATGCTTTCTCTCGGCTTCAACTGTCGTTGGAGGAATTGTTTTTAAAGCCTTACATAGTTTAATAATGTTTGATGATGGAAATTCTATCGAGTCGATTAACTGCATCTCTTGTTTCATGATTTTGTTGAGACTACTTCTTTTTTGATTGAACAATATAAAACTTTCGTTTTAGAGTAAATTGCTTTCTCTAATTTTTCGTCAAACGTCATAGGTTTTTCTTTCAAAATCTCCATGTTCTCTTCTTCTGAGTGCGAAGAATTGGATATTGAGTCCTCTTCTTCGCAGGAAAGCCATGCCCTATCATTTGGGCTTGTCTAACCAAACAATTTTTTATCAGGCAATCGTTAAATATCGACAGTAACTGCAGCTGCTTCGTATTTTCTCCCAAAATTCGGGTATTGCATTAATCCTATTAAATGAACGTTGCGTCTTTCATTAGTTCTTTGGATTAGAGAATATTTGATATTTTTTTCAAATTCTGAATTTTGTTCGTTCAATTCTCCAATAACGAAAGAAAATACACCTTCTGCATTTAGCAAAGTTGCATTTCGACTGCTTAATTTTTCTAAGTCAATTTGTACTGGTTTTAAGCCAACTACAATTGTAGTCACAGTTTCAAACTCTACATTGGTCATCATTTGTTCTTTTTTAATGTCAATTAATGCTTTTAAAATTGCTGACTTTATTTCTAAAAATCTTTCAAGCATTACCAACAACTATTCCAGCGTGTTTTGGTTTCCAAACAAACCATCTTTTCATAGCCAAACTCTTCTTTAACATCTTCTTCATCAACGTCTACTTCATTCCCGGGAAACCCCGAGAACGCAGTATAATTCCTGGGAATAGAAAAAGTACAGAAATCTTATAATTTCCCGGGAACCCGGGATCCCGGGTTCCCGGGAAAGAAACCCTAGGCACGTTGGTGAATGGTTTTGATTAGATTACTCTGCAAGTAATTGTTGTATTTTGGTACTTTTTGTTTTGATACTTTAGCATAATTTTTACTATGATTTAGATAATGTAAATAAAAAAATCATTGGACTTGTGTTTTCATCGATATTATAACCTGTCCTTGAATTCTTATTGTGAGTTTTTCTTATCTTTCATTACGTTTGTGTTTGCTTACCTTAAAGTTATAATTATTGTAAGATTTAATTTTTAATTTTTTACTTAAAGTTATTAATCGGTGTTTAAGCATTTCAGATGATTATTTAAGTGTATTTTGCATTTTTATTTTTTATTGAATATGTTTCCAATGTTAAGCTTCTTTCTTTGTTCCTGTGATTGAATGTCTGAAGTTTGAATTTTTAGTTTATTACCATTTTTTGATAATGTTATCCATTGAATAGCAATGATGTCCATTGATCACCATGTTATCCATTGAATACCATCAGGCTATCACACATGATTGGATCTGCGACAGTCTGATGGTTAGATCTTTAATGTTTGTACAAACACACATTATTCCATTACAAAGTATGTGAAACAGTATGAATTACATTATTTTCATTATTGTAAATTTTGCTTTTTTCTTACTTTCTTTGCTCTAAATTCCTTTCACTATTAAATATAATGTAATGATTATTTTAGGTGTTAGGGATTTGAATTTCAGAACTTTTGATTATTTAAGAAAATTTTTAGTTAAATTTACTAATTTGTTTTCACTTCAATTCCGGTCTTTTCTTTAATTATACAGTTTTTCCCTTTCTTCTTATTGTTTTAAATAACTTTAAAATGTTTTGTACTAATAATACTTGGTTTATATATTTTGTTTACATATTAATACTATACATACATAAATTCAAAACAAACTCAAGCAAGTAAAAATTAAATTTTTCATAACTCCGAGGGAGATCTCTTTCCATCAATTTCTTCGATGCACGTTTCATAAAATTTGTCATAAAAAATTATTTATTGCAATTTGCCGGAGAGTTTGTTGTTAGTCAAGTCAGTACAATTTTATGAACTGATAATGTGTCTATTCCAGTTTATCTTACATTTAAATGTGGAATGCAATACGTCACTAAAATATTTTACATTTCCTTCCAGATTTATGTTTTTTACTTAATTAGTACATTGGCAATGTATTATTTTAATGATATTAGAACAGGCGGTTTTTATGTCAAATTAGCTAGAGTACGCTCTGTTTGAATCGGTAGACTTGCTACCATTGTTGCACTTTTTTATCGATCCAAAAGATTAACTTATCCTTGAATTATCAGTGGAAATATGATAAGTAAATTATCGATTAAGCATCGAACCCATTTTCTGTCACAATCACAAATATTCAATATTGATCATTTTTAAATAGATATTCCAATAAATTAAGCTACTATTTACGCAATAATATTTTAATTACAACGAAAAAAAACTGAAACGAAGGATTTTAAATCCTGATAAGGAACGCATTTAAGGAAACACCTTTTTCATCATAATTTATGCTATTTTTAGATACTTTTTAGGAGAATGAAGCGTCAGAAATAATGAAAATCAGCGTGAACGCCTGTCATTCACTGCTCAGAGCGACTGGCGTGTCCTTTCAGAAATCAAATATCGTGAAAGCGCAATTTCAATTATGAGGCCTCAATGGCTCTGGGCCATTTTGCCGGGATGAATTTCATTAAGACAATGGTATTCGATATTTCACTTCTAGCTCTCCTTTGAGACTCGAAAAGTCATACAGGATCGATAGAGGGCACTCACAACGGCATTTCCGGTAGGTTTTCTCGTGATTGGCACTCGAGAGAAAGCAATCCCATAGGTCATTGAGAAGATATTCCCGTGCTTGATGAATACGAAACAGATGTGACCAATGATCATGATGTTTCTTGAAATAGGAATTTCACGAATGGTTTCGGATTGACGATATATTTAGAGACATTTCTGTGTAAAGAAGGTATTGTTTGAGTCATTCAAAAGATTATTTTTGAAAAAAAAAATCCCACTAAATGAGAAAATTGTATTTGAAACTTTGGAACCGATGATTAGATCGATGTTTCATAAAAATATTTATTTGATTCCCATAAAGTATAGATAATTATCTAATTTTGAATTACGATCACTTATTTTTTTCAGAAAGAAAAAGTAACAATAATTGCTAATTAAACTAAAATTGTTCCAAATTTTTATTTTTAAATTTGTTTTTCGAAATTAAAATTATCTTTAAAAACGTATTAAGAAGTCTTTGTACATTTTAAAATCTCAATAATTTTAAACATTTTAGTTGGCTTCAAAGTTTTACTTTATTGTTATGAAACATAAATTATCCTAAAAATTGAACTCTATCATAATAAAGTAAAAGAAATCGCTAGCATTAAATGAGAATAATTTTAAACGAATAGCAACACTTAGCTAACACTGAATAAAAGATAACATATACTAATATACATATGTTCAAGTATTATTATTAAATGCTTTATTGATGAATAATGTTTTTGGAAGAAATGAGTTTGAACAATAAGAAAGTACATTATGGGTACAGTAAATTTTATTTATTAGTAAGAATGACGAATATATCTGAATATTGTTTATTCTGCATATTAATTGAAAATTATGTCGTTATTACTGCGCATTGATAGTTATGTCATAATGCTGTAAATGACATCAGTTAATGCTGATTTGTTTGGTTTCAGGAAGTCGTAGATTGAAGTATTCCGGAATTTGGAAAAGATACAGTCATAATAAAATAGAATAATAATTTCTCAAAAAGGTGGTCATAATTTGGTTCGATTACTAATTTATTAAAATGAAGTTAAGTTGATGGTCACATAATTGTACTTAGCTGGAGGTTGATAAGTTGTGTACCAAGCATAGAAGTTTGATTCGTGTAACGTTATATGTTGTGTGTGTAGGTGTATGAGTGTATCGCTAGTGTAAAGTGTGTCTCTGTCAAATTTGTGTGAGTGAGTGTGTCAATTCTTTGCAAAATTTTCTTTTAAATGCTTCGCTAGGAAGGATACAGGAACGGAACAACGAGAACGAAAGTGTCCTTCCCTTATAAAAGAACATATTATATTCCCTAGTATAACCCTCTACGTATCTTTCAACTGTAAGTTCAAAGAATCCAAGATGAGCCACCCCAAATAAAAAACCACTGTCCCATGACAGTGGGGTCAACGTAACAACTAACTTCATTTCCTTCAAATTCGTAGTTATTTAAGAGTTGTTGGCGACATAAATGTTCCGAGAAAAGTTAACGAAGATTGTAAATCTTAGAAAGTCTGAAACCTTCTAAGCAAAATTTAAGAAATATACTCATATTTTGTGTAAAGTTTTTATATACCACATAACTATTCCTATTAAGTGGAATTAACAAATAAAAAATGACTTTTGATGTAATCTATTTTTAAAAAACTTTGATTGAACCATTTGATTCCTATATTCCACGACCATGTATTACATGAGATACATGCCCCTTAGCCCATATATTTTTAGAGAAAAATTCGCACATTTCTACGTCATGGTATTCTATGCAAGAATTAAAGTACCTTTTTAAAATATCACGTTTTATACTTTTTTCTTATCTCAGTAATGAGGAGGATATACAAAATATCTTTTTGTAAATGGTACAATAAATAAAGGAAATTTTTAAGCTAATGAAAATGGAAGTTTGTGAATAATATTGTAGCACAAAAATATTCAATCTTTTTTATTGTACTAGTGCAATCATTCCAACCCGGAAGATAAAGGCAGATGACTCCTTTTTCACAAATATTCCGTATAAGACGAAACACTGGAAGCAAAGCTTGTACAGAATGGCAAAACTGTAAAAACAAATGCAGCTTTTTTACAAGCTAACACATAAGCAGATACACTATAGCACTTATACTTACAGTCGCACAACACTTTCAGTAACATTCAGCTCTCCAGTTTACTAGCTAGCATTTTGGAAAATATGCAAAAAGGTAATACATTAATGCAGCTTCCAGCAGATTTCGCGTCATATACAGGCTGCTTCTGGACAGATTCAGGCCACTTCTTATGAGATTTGTTCTACCATGTTGCCTCTGGATTTCTCGAGAGATCCCCTCGCCAATTCCAACAGAATCTCAGCCATTTCCCATATGATTCACTTTGTATTCGTATTTCTCCATATTTATAGCTGTTCTGGTTAGGTGTGACGTCACAGAAAAAAATTAGGCAAGTGTCATAGATATCACTGTGATTGAGATTTTGAACAAGATCCCTGCATCATAGAAAATCTTGATGCAGAGTTTCTAAGATATCCCACATTTGTCGTCAAGATTGTGAGATCAATGCTTAGCTTTTCCTTAATATTCAACGAAAGCTCAGCAAATGTTCCATTTTCTTCCCAAAAGTTTGCCTAGAAGCGTCATCATAAATTCGTAACAATATATACGCTTAAAGTAGTTGTAATTTCACATAATCGTACCATGTTTAATTACCACATTTCCACGACGTGTGCAACTGATGTTACAGAAATAAATGTCGAAACTATGACAGCATTTGGATAATTTCCTACGATAAGGTAAGTCAAATAATTCAAATGTAACTGTAATAGTGTACGGGTAGAAAAGTTATCGAATTAATTCGGAGCACATACAAATTAATAGTGACAGACGATTAGTTTTTTTTTTTAGTTTTATTAAATAGCTAAATAGTTCACATAACAGATACCATTGGAAAATTCCTTAAGATTCGTACAAACAATGGATGAAGTGAGCTTAAAATCTGATAATATAAACATAGATCTAAAATGGTGAATTGAATTCTAGTTTAACATCAGTACAACAATATGTACTACTGCGGTACATGACGCACATTATTTGCCGGCGTCATTTGCCAATAATATTAAAAGTTGTTTGTTGATTTTGTGTGCTATAAAATTTATCGAGTTTAATTAAAACTTTAAGTTAAAAGTTCAGTAAACGTAGTTTAAGTAAAGCATGCAGTTGCCAACGTGTTAAGTACTTTAGTAAATTGTATCAAAATTTTTTTTTTCAGTTTGGTTTATTAAATTTCACATAATGCAAAACAATTTTCAAATTCTCATTTCAACAAGATTCATGTTAATTTTTCCAGATTTCACGAATCAAGAAGAATATTATTTATTTGTAGAAAATTTGAGGTTATGGGTTCTTATCTTTATAATGACTTGCTAATTAATTCTGTTTGCCTAAGTGAGTAGCTCGTGATTTATCCAAATACTAATTTGATGCATTTTACTTTCACATAAATAATTTGGTTATGCACTTTCTATACAATAGTATTCGGAGCAAAATGTTGTAAATTAGTTTTGACTTAATTTGGCATTTCTTTTAATACTTTTCTAGCAAACAAAAATTAATCATTAAAAATTGAAATTGGCTTTGATAATTTCACCTTAACATGCTCTAACGTTTCTTTTTCTGTTAAGGACTCAAAACGTAGAATTATTTAAAATGAATATTAATTAGCATAAAGTGTGCGTATTTTCTAACATTCGGCTTTACAGAAGCAATTACTATCAATAAAAGAAAATTAATTTTTTTTTTGAAATTCCGGATGCATTTTGTTTTCATAAGCAATCATTCTAAAGTACAAAACCTTGGCGAGCATTAACAACAAAAAGAATGAAAAAATGTTTCTGTCATAAGATATCCATTGCTTAATTAGTTATTAAAATAAGAGCAAACGAGGAATTATTAAAGTAGACAATAATAACCTGTTCAGATAATAAAACAAAAGCAGGCAATAAAGTATTAAATGTCAAGATATCTTAAGCATTTCTCAAAACAACATGTTTTCACATATTGATAATGTATTATTTTTGAAAAGCATTCTTTTTGAAAACACTACTTCATATTATTAACTCATTTGTGCTTAGAATATATTTGTGCAAGAAAAAAATTTCCTTGATGTATATTTAACAATGGATTTAATCTTATCATTTGCCGCAGAAGCAGAGCACTGATGATCGAACTTAGTGTTCTTTCCGTCGAGTCGCCGTTTAAAGATGTTATTCCTCTAAAATCTCACCGTTTAGCGGGGATGATGCACGATAGATCTATCGAAGTTTCAAGTCCTTGAAGTTGAGGAATATAGAAGTATGGAGAGTGGGGATCCAAATTGTGACGTCTGTCAATCATCACCCAAGTCTTGTGTCACATCTCAATCTAATATAACTAATTTAGTCAGAAACCACAAAACTCTAATCGAACACTCTCAAAAACAAAACATAAATCGTTATTTATTATCACTGCAGAATATATATATATATATATATATATATATATATATATATATGTGTGTGTGTGTGTGTGTGTGTAACTTATTTACTTGAACGTTTGTTCAATATTAATGAATCATTTCATACATGGCCGAAATACTTTTATTTCCATATTGTAGCAGACTTTAGTCCAGCTTTGGCCACCAAAGGCCGAAACGAAATTACCATACAAATCTCAGATGATCATCAGAGAGAGAACGAGCGTAAGAGAGGAGCAATATGAAGAGAGGAGAAGCATAAGAGCGCCTTTTTTGCTGTGTTTTGCTATTTATATGAGGGAAAATTCAGTTAAACGTCAGAGTCCACAAGGTCTGAATGGAGGGACTTCCAGAGAAGATAAGCATAGACTTAAAGTCTGGTAGGGATCATCCCTACAGGTCTCTTCCGATGGGAAGAGAGCATTGTCAGCAATTTATTAGAACGCGTGATTGAATTAATTAAAAAGAATAAGGAATTGTATCAGGAAATACAAATGAACATAGTCGTTTAAAGGAAAGAATAGGCAAATTTAGTAAATTACATTATTTAAGGGAGAAATTAATGGAAATTAAGTTAAATCATCACATATATATACATATATATCTAGAATTCTAATTTAACTCCCCCCCCCAAAAAAATTATGATTTAAATCAGAAATCTATCTTACCGATCTTTAAATGAGAAATCTATCTCACTCCTTCTTAATTCCACAACTCTTTTCAACTGTAACTACTTAGCTTAATATTTTTAGTGGAACTATTATCAATCCACAAAGTTAAAAAACGAATTTCAATCTGAACAACAATTCCCTGGCATAAGTCATTCTCATTTTCTCTTTCTATTCCATTATTTATATTTTCTTTATATATCATTATATCTAAATCCCTTTACTTCATTTCTAATTATCTAAAATTTATTTACTTAATTAGCTATTTACCTTCTCAAGTTTCATGTTGATTGGGAAAAAATTGTAATTTTATACAACTCAAATTGATTCAATTCAAATTCGGCGTCAATCAAGAGCAAATCACGTATATCCTAATTTTACAAACTCAGGTGTCGTCCTCTTCACTTGACTGAGGCTCAAAATTATGAGCTACGTCGTCAGTACTCCTCGAGTTGAAGTGCGACGTTTAAAGTATTCAATCAATATTTCATTATTTTCCCTTTGCAAAAATAATATATACAAAGTTCAATTTCCTTAGATATATGGGATTCATGTAATTTGTTGCATCCTATCCAAAATACTGATTGAATTGAATTACATCCACCTCGTATCTATACTTGTATTAATAAAAAAAACAGAGAACAAACAATGGAAATGGTAGGAAAGAAGAAGAAGAGCAGACAATGGGTAACCCCTATCCTCTCTCTCTCTCGAAAGGGAACTCAAACTCCAATAATGCTCCAATTGCACACAGATAAATGTTCCTCGTAATGAGTTCCATTAAAAGTAGGCTCAAACAGAAAATATACAAGAAAGTCTGGCTTATCTTTCTCTTCTTTAGAACATCGATTATTTATCGTTATATGAGTTTCACTGATTTTACTATGAACGTTTTAGGAATTTGAATGACTTATAATTAACTCAAAAAGTAAATATAAAGTATAAATGTTCATGCATAATTTAATAATGGCAGCAATAATTTGTAAACAATGCAAGTAATTTAGAATTAATGAGAGTTAAATTACTTTCTTTCGAAGCATTATCAGAACCGATTACTTTAAACTTATTAGTTTTCTTCTAAGAAGCTATTAACGAAAGAAATGAAAGCACAGAAAATATAAGTAAGTGCGTTTGCCTTATTGTAGAAGTTTGGAAAATTAGGATTCCGTATTACTTTTATCTATTTTTTATCATTTTTTTTCATTTATCTCATTCTTGATTAAATTTTTATATATAATTTTTAATGTATTTTGTATATAATTTATACGTATTTTATAGATTTTCGAATACATTTTTATATTTTTAGTTATTTGGTTTATATCTTGTCACATTTTTGAACATTTCTGTGTGCTTGTGTACACATTATTTTCAGAAATTTAGAAATATCGTTGAACATAAATTTAGCTATTTTACCATGATATTATAATTTTGGATAATTAATATTTTAGTGACAGGCAAAAAGGTAAATTTCGTTCATTTTAACTGTGCCAGTGCCATACTATTGTGGCATGTATAATATGCTTTAAAAATTAACCATTTTAGGGTCTATTAAAATATTTTTTCTTATATCATTGGATAGTACACTAATTGTATATTTCTCATGCTTTATGGTTTCAGCATTAAGTATATTGTCTATCGATGTAACAGGCTTTAGGAAAATCTGTTATTTCCTTTTGTTTGATTTGCTAACACTTATTATTTCGTACCTGTGAATTGAGGTATCTACCACTTAGTCTTAGTATTATCATTCGTTTTTTACAAGATACTTTTAAGGTTTGAAATAGACTGGCATGCAAAGGTCTTTGATTATTTAGAAGATGATTTGGATGAGAATCTTGGTAATTATCACAACGGTACTAATAAAGTAATAGATGATAACGGTGGTGATGGTTTCGTTATAATGATTGCCAGATTTACAGAAAAGATAAGAAACATCGTTTTGGGAACAAAAAATATAATAACAGTTTAGATACTTTAATAAAATTTCAAGTGAAAATTCTAATATTTTAAATATAAATGATTATACTAGAAAGAATGTAGCAATTTTAGTATTTATAATAATAATAATTATAATAATAAATATTAAATTATTAAAATGTATGAATAAAACATGTAAAACTTATCGCATGATAAATTATGAAAATCATATTCATAATTCTAAATTTATTTTCTGTAAAATATTTAGCTGTATTTATTTATTAAATCTCAAAAATATCAGTTTAAATGTGTAGTATTAGGTTTTAATTGCATTAATTTTATAATCAATAAATATATAGTTGATATTAAAAACAATAATAGCTAAAAAATAGCTATAAGAATGAAATAAACTTTCTATCCGCAAAACTTTGAAAATGTTGATATATCGGTTACCAAAATAAAAGCAAACACTAAAACAACATTATGGTTAGAAAAACTAATTATGAGTTTTTACAATACTATTTATCATTATGAATTGAATGCTTTATAATTTAATATTAAATTATACGTAGTAAAACATAACGATATAAAAAAGGATTTTTTTAATCAAAATTTTAAAAAGTTCTAAAAATAAAGAAATGGAAAATAAAATATATATATAGAGTAATAGATAAAAGTATAAATGAAATTCAAATTGCAAAAACAAATTGAGTAAAATAATAATCTTGAACTTAATTATAACGTTAAAAATATTAATTACTTTAGTTTTAGCTTAAAGACAAAGAAATAAACATTCTGAAATAATCCTAGATAATGATAATCTAAAAGATAGTCAATGTTCACAAACAATTAATGTCATTAATGACTACCTAACACAAATAAGTATAATATCAAAGATAATTATAAAGAAAATAACATAGAATGCTGTACTCTTAAGTTTCATGAATGATTTTTAATAAGATTAATAATAATGATATTTTTTAAAAAATATAAGAGAAATTTCTTTCAAATAAAACTATTATAATTAAAAGAGTTTATACGTGTAACAAACATTGAACATATTTTATTTTAATTATCATAATATCAAGTTTGTGAAAAATGCACCAAACTTTAAGTGTATGTTAAAATTTTATAAATGAAGAGCACCACATGCTACTACTAAAAATGTGCTCATGTAAAGTGAATCAATATGATTGTTTATGAACATCGTAAGGAGAAGCAACACAAAGGCTATTTGCGACATACCTTGTAGTTTTAAATCTCAAGCAAATGACGAAGACGATCCCTGAGCTGGCACTTCTCTCTACAAACCTGTATATCACGACCGCGAGAAATTAGAGCCTCGAACAGATTATATTATAATTATATAGAATAACTATTATGAATATCATAAGCGACATTCATAATAGTTATTTTATTAGTTGTTATATATACAAAATATCAAACGCAATAAGTAACTAAGGGTACAAAACACAATACTTTTTTGTACCGATAGCTTATAATGTTCTATTAAAGAGGAAGGGATAAAATAATTTTCATTGACTTTTAAACCTTTGTTAACGGATAATGACAAACCAGGAAAATGGAGCGTCTGTTTTTCAAAGAAGTACTGATGTTTCACCCAGCATGTTTGAAAACAAAAGAAATATATATTAGCACTACTTAGGAAAAATGCCAAGTATAAAAGCATTGTCTTTTAAATTTTCTTCATTTATGATGAAAAGATTCGGGTAGTTTCCTATCGAAAATTAAATTGCATTATTTAAATAATAATTGAAGATTTTAACAGAGGGATGTGACAACAACAGCCTCGTGGACATGGTCACGGACACGTGGCTGGCGTTGTAGTCGTCTAGTCGTAGATTCGAGCCTTGATGCCACAAAAGGCCCACCGTGTAGCAAGGCTGATGCAGGTTCAATGCGGAAGAGGTATTAAGTGCTCCCGTTAGAGTGAAGGGGAATTTTTGAGATAAAGGTACCAGCTCACAATTGCCATCTTCGTCACATTGCACCAAAGATCAAATTTATGAGGTTCATCGTCAATAATCATCGTGTTTCTTCTCAGTGTGACGTTAATAAACAATCAAATATATTTAATAGATGGATTGTAGAATAAAGTAAGATTGATTAATTTTTGATTGTTTTTATTAACATCGCAATGAGAAACGACTCGAGAGCTATCAACCCCGGACATCATAATTTTGATCTTCAGTCATCCATCAACCCCGTTATACGGCAGGTCTTAAGGGGCATCAGGGTTTGAATCCAAGAATCGGCGAAATCCACACCGGTCGTGAATCCACGACTCAGACCTCCAGGCTGTTGTAGCAACAAATACAGTTTAAGGAGAAAAGTAATTCGAAACATAGGTGATTTTAAGGGGGGGGGGGGAGATATGTCTCGAAAAAGAAAGATTTAAACTCCTCCGCGAGTCGAATAAATTGTTACTGAGTTGTAATAGTAACCAACATAACACAAGGCTTGAAATGATCCGATAATTTCTCACAGAAATCTTAAGCCAGCATTGTAATATAGGAAATTTTTTCTATTGCATAAAATAAATATGGTATGCATCACACAATCTATCCTTTACAGTTGCAGATAACGTGACCGCAAAACCTGTAGGAAAAAAGAATGTACAATGCTTCACTAAACAGGTTCATTGTTTGATTACATTGATGCATGAATGTTATTCATGGTAAGAATTAATGCCAAAATATAAAAATTTCTTGCTCTTCACTTTCCCCCCCCTTGATGTTTGAAAGGGTACTATTATGAATTTAAAGAAGGTATTTAATGTAATAAAGAAGAAAAGCCAAGCTCTTGAGCAGATAAAATTTAGAGACCTTATTGAAGGTTAAAAATATCGTAATTACAGAATCTATAGTTTTGTATTGACCACAAATATTTTTCAAATTATTATTATTCTACAATAAATGAAATGGATAATTTACTTTTTGTGAGCTAAAAAAATATCAATGCTTTATTTTAATATTAAGAATCTAAAATCAATGAGAATTTATCTAAAACATATTAAAAAATAAATTTGATGTACATTAGTCATATATCATATTAGTGTTTTCAGTTAAACGCGATAAGTAATTTGATCAAGTTCATGTGTGACATTGAAGTTGATTTGTGTAAAATGAAAAAAATTTATCTTATAAAATATTTCATCCTATATAGTATTAACGATTGTGTTGGAAAAGTAAAGATATTGTAAAGTATTTTCTAGGAATAATCAATATAATATATATGTATATACTTACATATACGTATATATATATGTATATATATATATATATATATATGTGTGCGTGTGTGTGCGTGTGTGTGTGTGTGTGTATACATACATACTTACATATACGTGTATATATATATACTAGCTGATACCCGTCCGCTTCGCTGGACAGACGATAATATAATATTTTGGAACCTATACGTCAGATATCAAGAAAATATTCAATTTCTAAAACTTTAATGATAATCTAAATTTAAAATTTAAAGAAATTGATTGTCTGTAATAATGGTAATCCTCGACATTCAAATATATGACAAAAATAAAAAAAATTTAGTAAAATACGGTAGAATGAATTTTATCCATATTATATAAAATTTTATATAATATGGATAAAATTCATTCTACCGTATATATGTTACACATAGTATTGCCAAACATGCAACCTTTTGTCAGAACATTCATTATGTGCTTAGCTTTCAAATGAAATACCTTCGCAATGGTATCGTGTCTATCATAATATTTTTGTCCTTGCCTCAAGACATTTTGATTTCTGACCATTTAGGATTGCAAGTGACTGCAATCCTAAAAAAAAGTCATGCAAGTCGGGACGACCAATATATCTTACGTATGTCATAGCCTCTTCAGCTCGTTCATACATGTAGCGAGGTCCTCCAGTAAACGAACATTGTCTTGCGTGTGTGCTACTCCGTAAAAAAGTCACCATTTTAGTATTTTTCAAAATCCCGCTAAGTTTTGAAGCTAAACATTCCAAACACATTCTAAATTCATGCCAAATTCAGAAAATCAAATTATTCCAAACTCTTTTATTTCTATCGCTAAATATGTACGTTTTCTTTTTTCGACATGCTCGAAATTTAACATAAAGAGCCCATTCGACAAAATCTTGCCAATTCTCCAAAAGCGCTTAAATATAAAATTATTTGGTATTTTTAAATTTCGCACGCGCAAATCTCAAAAAGTCAACTTAATTGGTGACAATACACAGTATACAGATAAAAAATATATTCCATTTGGCATCGGTCATATCATTTTTGGCGATAAGTTGCCAAATTAACATAACCAACGGATAAGAGTAGATTAAAGGATGAAAATTACAATTTGGATAAGACTTCCGTAAAATCCGTTCTTAGTGAGCCTCTACATCGCAAAATCAGTAACTACGCTAAATTTCAAGTCAATCGATTGTTTAGTCTTTGAGATGTCGTGATGAGTCTGTCAGTGGTATTTCGCTTATATATATATATGTGTGTGTGTATATATTTATGCGAAAAAGTAGTATAAAGGAAAAATGAAAAATTTAAAGTGTTGAGTATGGTCAAAAAAGAAATTCAAAACTGTTGTTATTTATGTAATATATTTAATCGTAATTACTATATATTAAATGTGAATCAATACCTTTTTCGCATTATTGTCGGTTTATTATCACATATTATTCAAAAATTAAAAAACATTCTAATTCTTAAGGCATTAATTGATGCAAGAAAATTGTTGTTCTTTATTTATTATTTTAAGTCATTACTTTTTGAAAGAGTTTAAAATAATTGAATATTTCTACAATATTAGTTTAAAGTATTTAGTTATACTGAAAAATATGTTTTAATCTGTTAAATGAAAACAAACAGATTATTAACTACGTTTTTTAAAAAGTATTATTATGTTACAAATGATATTGATGCGTTAAATTAGAAGTACTGATAAAATTAGAATTAAAAAAAAAACGTTTTCAACGAAAATCATAAGAAAAAACACTTTTTTGTAAATTTATTGTTTTTATTTTCAAGTGCAATTAGTAGCACCAATTACAGTTGCAATCTGAAATAATATCATTAATATTTCAAATGTTTTATTATGTGCATGCTTAAAATGTGGAATTTTGATCGCATGAATGAAGTATGACAACATTACTAAGAATAATTTCTAATTATGCCTTTTTCTCATATTCAGTAATCTGAAGTTTTGTATCATATTCTGAAAGACAGCTTCTTTAAAAGAAAAAAAAATGGAATATTAAAAGTTCAATGCACTTTTTATCTCATTGCTCAAATTTTATTAGATTTCCTTTTCCGCTATATAGAATTAAATAAGAAGTGATTCAGACTCTTAATTAATCTCATAAACTGTATTTCTTGTCTTGAAATTAAAGATTCTTGGCCACAAAATTTATAAGATTAAGTATAATTTACGAAGTTCGATTGCCGTTCTTAGAAATAACCACATTGTACTTATTTGAAAAAGTGTTCCAAGCTGTCTGGAGCAAAACAATTTATTCCTTCGAGTAATAGTTTCTGAAACATCTTTGGAAAATCTCTCGGGTAAGTTTAAGTATTCGATCTCGAAAAGAGGATTATACCTATTCAGACCTACTAATACCTTTTTTAACAGATAAAAAAAAAGAATAATTAGAGCTCTGAGTTTCTTTGCATAAAAGAAAAAAAGAAATCAGATTATTGGAGGAAATATCTGTAAAAAAGAAATATTTTTTTCCCGTCATACAAAAGTTTTTGCATACCATAATAATAACATATTGTGTGCAAAAGTAATCATTTCAAGAAAGAGGCAGCAGCCATTTCAATAGTTATTTTTGTTTTATTTGGTGTAAAAAATTGTTGAAAATTTGCCAGGCACTATGAGTTTTCCAATATTCAAACCGTTCAAAAGCTTAAAATTTGTTGAAAGCTCAATTTTTCTTTTTATTTATTTATTTTCATATGGATGCTGTACCTACCCTTTTTTATCATTCAAGCGCAGATTATTAAATATTTTTCGTATGAGATGGAAAAGTAAATATACGTATCAAAGTTATGATGTGGGCTGCATCGCGTTTATCACTTCAATTAAGGCTTCGGTATTTCAAATGTGTTTGATTGAATTGAAAGTTTCTACCAACGTGAACAAATGAAACGTGATTTATATATATTGGGTTAAATTCAGTAAAGTGAAGTGAATAGAACTGAGGAAATGCATATGTATGGAGTAAAGGCTTAATACAAGGTTGGTAGTTTGGTGAGTGATAAAGATTTTGAAATATTTGTATGGGACCTGCGTTGAGTAAATATATTTAGGAGTGAATTCAGATAGGTTGTCGAAAGGGTTCAGACTCAAACCCACATTTTCAGTTCTTCTAGAGCTTCGAATCCTATTAGGTTGGTAAGAAGACTAATCATTACTATATTTACTCATTAAATCAGACGATTGTTAGTGATCAGATGATATAGTTATTACTCATACAGATAAAGTGGGTCGAGTACTGAACAGAGATTATTAGTTGATCTAAACAAATTAATTTAATTATCATCCGTGAATGAATTTCTCTTCATTCAACAATGCAATTTTGTGATTCTTTGGATAAACGTAATGAATACGGAAGGAAATAATGGGACATAACACAATTAATGGATTTCCTGAAGCATACAAAGTTAATGGATATCTTAAAAGGAATGAATTTCATAAAGAGTAAAAAGTTAAATGATTTCTTATGCAAAACTGGATTTACTAAACCGTGCAAAGGTAAAGGATTTCCTGATCAAAAATACAATTTTCTAAAACATACTAAGTTAATGGATTTCAGAGTAAAAAATTGAATTTCCTAAGACATGCATAGTTGATGAATTTTCAAAGCAAAAAAAAAAAAAAAAAAAGATTTCTTAGGGGATACAAAGTTAATGGATCTCCTATAGGATACAAAGTTGACGAATTTCCTAAAGGATACAAAGTTAATTTACCAAGTTATACAAGCATTAATATCTTTATAAATAATGTATCAAACGTTTGTTTTTCAAACAAAATTATAAGATGTTATTCGTCCTACAGACATTTACAGATTTGTAACTCTCTTGTTTACAAAATAAGTAATTTCTGTCTAATGAATTTCTTTAATATATATTGTTTGATGCTAATCATCTACGGTTTAGATCCATCGTATGTAGACTTAGGGCTACTATTTTAACATTAATCGTTTTCAAATTTATTCTCGGTGTAATTCATGCTTGATTATTTTTCTCTTAGAAGGAACGTAGAGTAACATCATGATTTAATTGTTTAAGTGATAGCTGTTTAACTAAACGATTAAAAATATTGAATTTAAATTAAGAAATGCAAGCAAATGAGCGTGTTAACAGTGTCTAATATGATCAATAGGTTAATGTATTCCTCTTTAAGGGTATTAATAATTTTTATGATGAAGCAATTTGAATTTAAAAATTGAGAGTGTCTTATTTTATATAGTTATACTTACATGCAGATTAATGTATTATATTACAAAATTAATTGCTAAAATCAAATTTCTGAGTTTTGATATTATATTAGTTAAACCTACTGATGAATTTCTTTGGGTGAAATAGTGTAAAAAATATTTTTAGTATATACCAATACTTTCAGAACAATTTGTTATGGAAATCATTACTAAGAAAAATTTTTATTAATTCTTAATTTTAAATCCTGCTTAAGTAAGCTATGTTAAGTTTTTAACTGTAATAAATTGCTTTATACTTAAAAAATTCATAAATTTACAGAGAATTCTGAAGAACTTTTAAAGAAACTTAAAATACCTATTTGAAAACCTCTTACGCATTTAGCATAAATTTAAAATCAAAATAAACCTCATGCCTTTATATCTAAAATCTTTAGGTATTATGTAAGAATTTAGTGCTATTAGGAACCATTATAAGACATTTATCATATTTTGAAACATTGTATATCATATACTAGAAACTAATTTAAAAAATATTCCTATTATGATTTTTTTTTATTTCATGCGTTAGAAATCATCATAGTAAAAATAACACCAAGTGTTAAAGAAATTGAAATCTAATAATTGAATTGTTATTATTTGAAGTCTTAAAAGTGTGGAAAAAAGGGCAGATTTATTTAAAATAAAGCAAGTGATATGTATTATAATATTGATGGGAAAAAATCATCTCTTTATATTAAATATTATCCGATTAATTTATTTTACTTTGAACTATTAATACAAGTTTATGGTACCATCATTATTTTTATAAAAGGTATTTGTCAATTAAAAGGTGATAAAATATTTCATATCTATTTTGATTACCTAAGTACTTGAATCGATAAAGAGATTCCATTCCAAAAAATTAAAGAGAGAAAAGAAGAGACAAAGCTTTTTTTTTTTAAAACTGAACCGAATTATTTTAAATTGTACTACAAAGTTTCCCTTTTAAATATGCAATTTAAACTAAAAATACGTGTCATTACAAATTCCTTTGAAAAACATAGATAATTACCATCATTATCAGCTTCATTAAGGCACTAGAAACAGAAGAAAATAATTTTACTCTTAAAAATACTCTTGAGTTAATCATTCTACAAAAATACTATTCATCAGATTACAACACATTTAAGCCAAATGTGAAAATAAAACTAATGGGATATTTAATGATTCGTCATTTTCAAAAATGACTAAAGCATCGAATGCTCAGTTTTTACATACATTTTGTAAAATATCGAATACTTTAGTGAATTAAATTACAACTAAATTCTTTATTTTAATTATTTCGACAAGATTCTTTAGGAATAAAATTTCTCAAAAATATCATTAATTCTATCTGAAGAGTGCAACTGCATTCCTTAATTATTAAACTCCATAGAAATCGAAAAGTTTAAAATCAAGAATCTGATTGAAGATACATCAGAAAAGGAACAACACATATCTCTGAATACGTAAGATCTCTGTTTCTCGAATCCCTCTTTACTCACTTTTATCCAATTAATAAAGGAACAATAAAATATTAGCTTACGGATTTATTCGTAATGAGTGGAACACATCTTAATTGCAATTACGAATGATCATTACAAAATTTCACTTCAATTAACGAAGGAAAAATCTATCAGCTTCCCTTTACCATCTGTCTTCCTTCACTTTCCTTTCAATTCTATTTATTTTGCTTGTATATCAATATAACAAATACAATTTAATACACTTCTTACTTCCCTCTATTTAACTTAATCACGTTTCATTTTAATAGAAAGAAGAAAGGAGAAAACCAAGAATAACCCAACATCGCAAGGTGATAAATTTTTTCAATTTATTTTATAAAATTAACCTCTTATTCTCAGAAGCTATTAGAGATGCACTTGATTTGAAGATGTTAAAAAATTAATTTTTGTTTCTCAATCCTTCTTTGGCTTTCTGGGGATCACATTTGTGTATTTATACACAAGATAGATGAAACTAAATGTAGATAAAACTGTAGTGTCAATAGCTTTTTACGCATTAACAATCAATTATAAAATAGATTACCAATTGAAATGTTCCCATTCAATATATAATGTGGAATGATTTGATAAGATTTTATTTATTTTCAGTTCATCGTTTTGAGTTCTTTTAGATTTGGACAATTATCGTTGGCTGCTGAAGCGAATTAGTAACCGAACAACATAAATAAAAACTGTTGCTTTGGGGTCATTCTACAGAACAAAATTATTTTGATTTTTTGAGACATTTTCTTGAATGAACATTTATTGAATTTCTAGAGCTCGCAAACTTACCAATCAAGGAGAAGAAGGCGCTGCCAATTTGTGTCACCAAAAATATAAATTGCCAGTTTGGTTGGTCTAAACCATTTGAAGTTTTAGCATTTATATACTAATATTTATGAATTCGGTGATGTAATTTATTTGGGTTCTGTAGCTATTACGGGGTATTAAAAATGAATGGAATATTTCTGTGTAATGGACAATACGTTTACACACACACACACATATATATATAAATATGTATATGTATATATATGTATATGTGTGTATATTTATATATATATATATATATATATATATATATATATATATAT
>BMAW01084405.1:114913-137881 GCA_019974015.1 Nephila pilipes | reverse complement strand
TTTTTTTTTTTATTTCTAAAGTGTATTACATTACATGAAGGAAGCCAACATGGCGGAAAGAGGTGATGACGCGTTTTACGATGCTCTTGAAAAACAGTGCAGGATTATTGAATCAGCGCTTCAATCCAAATGCAATATGAATCAACAGATTCGGGAGGAGGCCAGGCAAGCTCTGGGTGAGTTGAAATCTTCTATTTATAAGAATTTTGAAAGAATTAAAGGTGCTAACTTTTTGGAATGTTGTAAACAAAGTCTCAAGGAAGCCATAAGTAAGCCTAGCTATGCTGAGATTGTGGCGCCATCTAGTGTTATTAAGAAGAACCCTATTCCTTCTGATTTTTGTCTGGTTGTGGACTCTGATAAGTGTTCGTCTGATGACGTTAGGAAGATGATTAAAGTTGCTATCAATCCTACAGAAGCTCAATTGGGTATTAGTAATTTAAAAAATATTGGAGGAAATAAAATATTAGTAAAATGTTTATCTGAAAATGATCGGAATCGACTTCAAACAGAAATTAAATCAAAATCACCGAAATTGAATACTTCTCTGCCGAAAAGAAGAAATCCAACCATTCTAGTGAAGCATGTTCCAAATGAAATCACTAATGAGGAACTTTTAAAAGTGATCTTTGATCAAAATTCCGAAATAACGGAATCTGATAAAAACATGAGTATGTGTAGAGTTCGTTTCACTCTCAAGAACTTTCAATTTACGAGACACGTTGTTATAGAAATACATCCCCTAGTTCGTAAATGTATTCTTCACCTACATAAGTTGAAAATCAACTGGAGTGTGTGTGAAGTGGATGATTTTCTAATCATTAATAGATGTTTTAACTGTTTGGGGTACAATCACCGAGCTTCTGAATGCGTTAAACCCATGGCCTGTTTTAACTGTTCCGAAGAACATAAAGTAAAGGATTGTTCGAAGACAAATGTTGAGGTTTGCGTAAATTGTGTCCGTTTCAATCGCAAGACGAATTCTTTACGTAAAAAAGTGAAGGTTGATCACAAACCTTTCACAGAGAGCTGTCCTAGTCATGCTTTTATGAAAATGAACACTCAATCACGAATTAATTATGGCTAAGTCAACTAAACAAGATCTGAAATGTGTTCAATTAAATCTCCACAAATCAAAATCTGCGACGCAACAGTTAATCTTGAACATGGAGAAGGAAAATATTGACTGTGCTCTAGTTCAGGAACCACACTGCTACAAAGGATCTCTCCCAGGTTTTCCAAGCAGCTATAGAATCTATCATGTTCCTGATTCTGACTGTGTTAAAGCGGCCATTATAGTACGGTCACGTGACTTTTCCACTTTTTTAGACTATAAAAATACTGATTATAATATGGTTACATTGGATGTTACTATTGGAACGTCTATGTTCACTTTTTTGTCATATTATTTTGAACCCTCAACGAATATTGATTTAGATCTTCATAAAATTAATCAAGTCTTCATGCGTAAGAATATTAATCGACTTGTCTGGAGCATGGATTCAAATGCTAAATCCGAATTATGGTTTAGTCCTTATTCAAACAGTCGTGGAAACAAACTAAGTGACTTTATTTCTTCAAACAATTTATTTGTTGTTAATGAGGACTGCGGCCCTACTTTTTGTGGAACCCAGGGATCAAGTTACATTGATGTCACAGTTTTGGGTGCAGATCTGCTCCAGGATATAACATGTTGGGGTCTTTCTGATAACGAATCCCTTTCTGATCATATGATGATAGAATTTGAATTATGCATCTCTGTTGCTTGGCGTGACCTATCAATTGCTCCTTTTAAAATTTTCAACACTAAGAAAGCAAACTGGTGTCGTTTTCGAGAGTTTTGCCTTCCTCGCATTGCCCATATTCTTAGTGCAATTGAAAATTGCACCGATGGCCCTTGCCTTAACTCTATTGTTAAAGAATTTTGTTTGATTCTATTCAACGCATCTTCTTCTTCTATACCTATTAAGCACCATGGTATCCATAGGGTTCCTTGGTGGTCTATTGAAATTGGATGTATGAGAAAAAGACTTAATGCTTCCAGGCGTAGATTTCAGAGGTCTAGAAATCCAATCCTCAGAGAGATATATAAATGTAAATACATGAAATATAGAAAAGAATATAATCAAATGCTTACTACCGCTAAGTCTGATTCTTGGAAGGCATTTCTTTCGACTATTGACGTCCACAATGTTTGGAAAAAAATTTATACATACGGTGTCAAGAGAAATTTCATGAAGAAAATAGAAATAACTGGTATTCTACTAAGAAGTGGTAAGACAACTAACACTTTAGAAGAAACTATAAATGCGGTGCTGCATAAGTCTTTCCCTTCGGATCCAGTGGAGGATGATGACTCTTTGCAAAAGGAGAAACGCCAGTCAATGCTAACTGATTATAATTCCCCCCTCGATTCTCCTTTTACTTGTGATGAAGTCAACACAGCAGTTGCTATGCTTAAGTCAAATAAGTCTCCTGGTCCTGATTCTATTTCAGGTGAAATAGTCAAACAGTTTCATTCAATGTTCCCTTCTTTTCTTCACAAACTTTTCAATGTCTGTTTAAGTGTAAATACTTTTCCACGTAGTTGGAAATGTGCTCAGGTGGTGCTAATACCCAAAGGAAATGATTTTAAGACTCCTCATTTGGATAATCTTAGATGTATAAGCTTACTTCCTGTTTTGGGAAAGTGTTTGGAAAAGCTTTTCGTCAGCAGAATTTGCTGGCATCTGCGACGCGGTGACTTTCTTTCATGTGATCAGTATGGGTTTACTCCTCAGAGAAGCACCGAGGACGCTCTATTACGTCTCCAGGAGATTGTCCAAAAAAACAAGAAAAGGAATCTCCACACAATTCTGGTATTCCTAGATATAAAAGGTGCATTTGACAATGCTTGGTGGCCTGGCATTCTACACCTCCTTCGGGAAGCGAATCTGCCGGCAAATATTTTTGCACTTGCTACTGATTTTTAAATGACAGAGTGGCTAAAATGAAACTTGGTTCAGTTTCTGCGGTTCATCAACTAGAGAGAGGTTGCCCTCAAGGCTCAGTTTCAGGACCTACGTTTTGGAATATAATTATAAACGATCTCCTAATTAAGCTCAATATTACTGCTTGTTGTGATGCCATAGCTTTCGCAGATGATATTTTAATTTGTTTTCAAGGTAAAAATCTTCATGAAACTTTTCTACACGCTCAAGAGACTTTAAACTTTGCCTCTGAATGGTCAAAAGCTTTTAAACTGGAATTTAACCCTAATAAAACAAAGGTTATGTTCATTGAAAAAAGAAATATTTGTTATGACTCTTACCAGCTATGTCTTAATGGTATTCCTTTGACTATCGTTAAGCAAATGAAATATCTTGGTGTTATTATTGACTGTAAATTTTCATGGAAGCCCCATTTAACCTACATATCAGAGAAGTGTGAAAAGCTGCAACAGGGATTGGGCAGAGTTGCACGAAACACTTATGGCATCAATTTTAACGTGCATTCACTTATCTATAAACAAGGAATTCAACCGTTCATTATGTACGGCTCAAGGGTTTGGGGTGTTTCGTTAAAGAAGAAAATTAATTCTAAACTTTTGAGACGGATCCAAAGACGAATACTCCTTCGAGCTATTTCTGGATATCGAACTTTAAGTTATGAAGCTGTGTTTATAATTTCTGGTTTTCCGCCAATTGACATTGTTATTTTAAATGACATTGGTCTCAGAGAAAAGCTCGCAGCCTCTTCCTCTTCAGGTTATGATTGTGTTTTGCTTCCCTCTGATCTTCCCCACCCTTCAGAGAGAAATGCCATACAATTGATTGAATATAGTTCAAACTCTGAGGAAGAATTCCCTATCACGGTTTTTACTGATGGCAGTAAAATTGATGGTAGGGTGGGTTTTGGTTTTGTTGTCTTTCGGAAAGGTATTGAAGTTCAGTACTTACAATACAGAATCAGAGACGAGTGTACTGTTTATGTGGCTGAACTTTTATGCTTAAATTTCGCCATCAAGTGGATTGTTCAACAAAACTGTGTTGCTTCGAACTATTTGATCTGTTCTGATTCACTCTCATCCTTGGAAACATTAAAAAACATTTCTTCCTCGAATGATATTGTTGTTAAAATTCAACAGCATCTCAAACACCTCAAAGATCAGAACATTACTGTTTGTTTTTCTTTTGTACGTGGACATTCTGGTATTTATGGTAACGAAAGGGCTGACTTTCTGGCAAAGACTGCCACGAAGCGGGAAATTGATCTTAATGTTAATATTCCTCAATCCTATTTTAAAAAGATTACGAGGGAAAGTGTCCTGAAATCATGGAACGAAATATATATTAAATCAAATACAGCAAGCATCACGAAAAGATTTTTTCCAGACGTCAATATAAGAATGTCTTACCATCACTTCTTCACTAGCTTTAAAATTACGCAATTTCTAACAGGTCACGGTAACTTTAAAAAATACCTGAATAGATTCAATTTAAGTTCGAGTACAATTTGCAACTGCAGCGCCGGAGGTGATGAGGACATTGAGCACATTCTGTTTCTATGTTCAAAATTTGTCTCACAGAGAAATATTCTTAAATTAGCTTTGAAAAAATTAAACATTAACTGGCCTCCAAATTTTAGTAATTTAATTTCTAGTAAAAGTTCTTTTGTTCTTTTTATCAAATATATTGAAGATATTTATAATCCTTCTTAATTTTTGTTTGTACATTGTTTAATCACATGTTTTTGTTGTTTTTGCCTACTGTAATATAGTGTTTTATACTTACTTCTGTAAGCCCTGTGTGATACTTAGTGGTACACAGGGACGTTGTTTGTTATTCAATAAAAAAAAAAAAAAAAATTAATATTACTCCTCATTAAGTTTTTTTTTTTTCTCTTTCTTCTTTTTTGTTTTACTCACACTCTTTTCTTGTGTTACGTATTTTCAAAATTATTTGTAAACATCGTGGATTGCGTAATGTTTGGGATTGTATATTTATTAATTATAAATCACACACACAGACACACAATATTATATCAGCAGAAGAATTCATTACAACCCTTTTGTTCCTTAATTACTTTATTAATTAGTTTATAGTGAAAATATTCATCATATTGCCAAATTGATTTATTTAGTAAAATGCCCCGGTAATAAATGTGACAATATATATTATAAAAATACCTTAATATAATTCACTAACATTGCAATATTTCATGGTTGTTAACATTTTAAAGAAATGTTATAATTTATTTCTATATTTTTACTGCTTTCTATTAAATGAGTTGGTTTTTATTTTAATAACACTTAAGTTTATAGTCATATTATTATTATCAGGTAATAATCAGGTAATGAAATTGAGTTTTACAAACATTAAACTTGCTAATATGTATTCATTCAAAAAAAATTCCAAATATATCTGTTTTAATTTAATTACATTTAATATTTTTCATTTGCTTTCCTTAAAATTAAAAATAAACTTCATGTGTTACCTGAAATAAGAATGATTGTCCAATTCAAGAGGTAAATTAACAACAGAATAAATATGAGTTCTAGTTTTATTTTTAATTAAGGTATTTCTAATGCTCGTACTAAGCCCAGATATTCACACTAGATGTTCTAAAAACTATATAAAGCTTTTTACATAATTAAATTGTTAGGAAGATTATCTTAAGTTTACTTTAAATTTTTATTCTATGTACTCTCTTACAGAAAGCATCATCAGCTACAATAATAGTTGACCATAATAAGACCATAAAAAAGGAGTGCAATTTAAGACATTCGTCTTTCAGCCGAGGGTATTCAATGACCCATTTTTACGATAGGTCTACTGGAAAGCTCTGTCTGTTGGTAAAGTGAAAGTAAATAATATATTTTTCACACATTTAAAAATATTTATTATAATATATTTTCCGTCATTGCTTTTGAACTTTTGCCAGCGTGATAGTAATTTATAAATACCATTTTTGAAAAAAATGCTTTGTCTTTAGAGACGAAGAACTCAAGTAGTACTAGGTTGGCGTATGCTTCAATTTTGAATTTTTTTTCCTTTCAAAAAATTTTGCAGAGAGATAAACAAGTGATAAATAAAGAGGGCTTGGTCTGAGGAGTATGGTGGATGCTACAGAAAATCCCAGCCTAGCTCTGTGCTTTGCTGACCATTCGTCAAATCAGCATGTTGTTCGGCCTTATGATGCAGTATAAAAGGCTTCATATTGAATATCGCCTGCCCTTTTTCTTCTGTGCTTTGTTTAAATCATCCATTTGCTGACAGTATCTCTCCGAATTCAACTTTTTGTTAGGTTTCAAAAGCTCGAAATGTATAGGTTCTTGGTCGTACCACCTTATGCACCGTAATTCAGGCTCAATCTCGATTTACAAGTGGAGGGGACAGATAGTCCATGCTGCAAGTATGCTCTTTTCCTAACTATGTATTCAAAAATAATCCATTTTTCATCACCAGTTATCATCGATCTAAAATGGGCTTGTTTTCATTCCGAGCAGTGAGAGATGTGCATATAACTATTCGATTAAACAAAATTCTAGTTTAATTCACGAGTTACCCAGCTGGAATGCTTAATGATCAATCCTAGGAACGACGGAAAATATATTGTACAGCAAATACCATTGAATGTAAGACAAATGTATCATTTTATTTCGTATCACCGATTCGTATTTCCGGTTGATCTAATATATTAACCTAAAAATGTAGTTCACTTCTTTTTCAGTATAGTTGCATAAACAACTTCAGGAAATGAAATGAACTTTCTAGAGGAAGTAAAGTCAATAGAAGAAGAAAAATCCTTTTAAATTACCAAAATTAAATTGAATTTCGAGCAAGAACGAACGATTCTACTTCTACAAAATTTTATTCAAAGCTTTATATTAAAAAAGATTAATATTTTGTGCATTTATTCACGAAATTTGACGTTTCGTGAAATTCGACATTTGATGTTTTTCGATATCTACTAATTCGCCAAATGGGTAATAAATGATGCCAGCATGATCTGTTTTTAAGGAGAAATTATTAATCTTTAATTTTGCAGAAGTTTCTGTTTTAGAGGATGTAAAGACCCTCAAGAGATCCATCAGAAAATGAAAATACATCAGAATATTTTTAGATCGAAATACATCCAAAAATTCGCCCCTTTGGTAATTAATTTTCGTTTAACTAAATCTTCTACCCATGTTTAGATATTTAAAAAAATCCCTTTAAAATCTATATTTTACAGGATAACAGCATTTCTCCAAAAGAATGAATTACAAATCGTAATTAGCATTTGTGTTTCAGTTATTTCTAACAAAATTATAAAAAAATAATTCTCTTTGTTAAATATTTAAAAAAAAATGGTAATACTACAAAAACATTTTACATTTATCCGTTAATATTTAAACTTGGAAAAATTTGTCTTTATTTAAAGAGTTAATTACTTTAAGTCAAGTACTTAAGTTAATTACTTGCGAGACGTGAGATAAATAAGATACTGCCGCTTACATTAATTCGTGTGAAGCTTGTGTATAATAATTAAATATTCTTCTCAATTTACGACAATTTTTACTTAGATATTTTAAAGAACTTAAAAAATAAATTTAAAAAAATATTTAGAGACTAATCACTTTGAACATATTACATTATTTTCACGAACGTTACGAATAAATTCAAGTTTATTATGCTATGAATAAATAATTTGTTTTGTCTGTACAAGTTTTTAAATGCATAAATTGTTTTTGTAAGATCTTGAGAATAACAAATGTGCTTCGTTTTCTTTAAAGTGGTAAGTAAAGTAGATATAGTTCTTATTTTAATTCTGAGAAAAACCTTGCTTAGTTAATTATTATTTTATAAGAAGAAAAAAATCAAACCTTTATCTTAGAATTCTATTACATTATAACTTAAATTCATTGTTAATGGTGTTCATGATTACAACGATTTAGAACTGTGTTATTAAACTAATAATTCCTGTAAAAATTATAAATTGTGTAAAATGAAGTGTTTTATTTTCGTGGAGTGTATTAAAAAGTCTCTTTCATAAAATAAGTGATATAATTCTATATTTTATGAAAAATATTTGATTCTTTTGCAATGAAATATTAATAATAATAACTAGGCTACGTATCTTTTATTAAAGATTGGAAAAAAATTGTTTCGAGTCTCAATTCTCTAGCTACAATGAAACATACAACTCATTTAATATTCATCAGACATGAAAATTTATGTTATAAATCCACTTCACAATTTTCAAATACATTAGATATATATGTGTGAAGTACGTAAGTGTAGAGAAAAGACGATCAAAAGACATAAGGAAACAGTTGTATGCTGCATTTTAATCAAATTTTATTGATAATGAAATACAAAATATTTAGGAATTCAGTATAAGCTCTTAACAGTCCTCTGTAAGCTCTTTAACCTAATGATTAAGGTCACGCACTCGCGGGTGGCGTTGTTTTGTCGAAAGTCCCGGGTTCAAACCCGCTATGTAGTTAAAATGTAGATGCTTCATGTCCTCCCATTATCCTGGTATGGAATCTTGGAGAGAGAGGTGTCATCTCAGACGCCGTATTCGGCACTTGACCGAAGTACAAAATTACCAGTCCATCGCCAATAGCACTCGTGCTAGTTCTCAGAGGCTATGCTAATAAATAATCAAATCAAATCAATTAAATATGAAGCGTCGTTTTTGCATTCAACTTCAATTTCAATGGTGCCAAGCTCGTTCAAATTGGAATGACTCAGTTTCGGAATGAAAAGTGCATTATGTTTATTCCCATTTCAAACTGTCTTTAGCACTGAAATCTGGAGACGCCCAATGTAGTGTAGAGATCCCCCTCTTATTATTTCAGAAACGTAACAGGACGTTGTGGTACAGGGTTCCATTTCAACATTCAGGCCTATTTTCTGGTAATAAATAATAGAAACTTAATACACCACGGTATATAGATGAAATAATACAGCCAATTCTTTTCGTTGCTTTTGGGTTCTGAATTTACTTTTTAACTAGATAATACTCTACTGCGCACGGCACCCTTTTATTTAAATTTTATTCAAACTTTCCTAACACCCCTTTGACTAGATAGGTTGCCTGGTTTATTAATTACTGGGCACATTTTAGATTTGATTAGAAGGTGCTTGCTGCCATCTCAAAATGTTGCTGAATTTCCCTCTCAATCGGAGACAATTTGATAAGAAATTAAAACTAGCATGACACAATCCTGAAACCGTATTAATTTATGCTGCCCCGAATGACAACTTTCTTCAAGAACAGAAGTGAATAAACTCCTTATTAACTTTCTCACTTCATAGTGATCAACATTTGGAATAAATCATCCAAATATTGCAATGACAACCGTTATTTTTGCTCATGTTCATCCGATCCACTCATTTGTATTGCAATGCGATAACTCTATCGTGGTGTTTTTTTACGTTATAAAATGGTCATTTATAAGCAAGAAATATTCGACTTTTCGAAAGCAGACTGTTAACGAAATGCTCAAATTAAGCTAATGGAAAGTACGGTATTATTAATAAAATAATTTTATATTCACAAGCATATTAATTTTAAATTTTAGTGTTAGCTAAACTGCTTGTATGCTCTTTTACGTCATCATTTTTCACTAATAAATAAAAAAAAAAAAAACCTAATATGTTTTCTTGAATACTCTAATGCTGTAAAGAGTTACTGTGGACGTAGTATTTCTAGAAACTAGTCATTTACGAAGGAGGGTCTTGATTTTAGTAAATATACTCAGATTTTTATTGGCTATATATGTTTTTTTACCTCTAAAAATCGAATAATTATTTTAGAAGTTTCAATTACATCTGGGATTGTTAATTGATAAGCTTTCTGAGGAACTATGATTTGTTATATATCACAGTATTTCAAATATCTACAAAGGCTGAGAGAAAAAATATATCTAAAACGTATGACAGACACAACATATCGTGCGAGCTATTTTCTTATTTTAAATAAGTCACGCAAATGTTTTACTGGATGATGGATGATAAATGTATTTTTATATTTAAGTAGAAGGTAAAAAAAATTTTCTGCTAAACCGATTGCATATTCTTAAGGACAAACTGCAAAGAATTAATATTTATTTACCAACATTTCTTGAAACGTTGTGCAAAAATGCATTAAGGATTACGTGGTAAGTCTAGGAAGTTTTGGTTCGTTTTCAAAAAGGAAATAGTCTCTAGAATTCAATATTTTTGTTAATTTTATAATTTAAAATCTATTCAAAAAAAAGATGGGATATAAGTTTTTTTGTGAACTGAATCTTCTCTTCGAATAAGAGTATTCAAATCTATTTAAAATTCTATTATATATTTTTTACTGAAAAAAAAAATTTAAATTACTGTAAAATATTTAAGTTATCAGGTAAAGTCCGTTCCAATCTTGACTTCCGAAAAGCTGCAAATATAGTCATAAAAATGTGGTGTCTAGGTACAGTAAAGTGGTTTTAAACTTTTGAGACCACCGATAGCCCTCACTGGTGGAAGATTACGAAATTAGTGCACCTATTTCAAAACGGTACGAGACAGGTGGAAACAGTGAAGTACAAAGCTGTAAAACATCATTCGATTTAATACTAAAAGACACCTTGTGGACATTCATGATAAAAACAAAATGCTTAATACGTACGTGTGTTTGTAAGTCATTTCAGAAACTGGGACGTCACAAAATTGTGGAAAGAGCTCTGTCCGAGCATTGAATTCTGCACTGATTATTTTTACCATCACAGTATATAATATGCAGTGTTACAAACTCATTTACTGGACGCTTTTGAGCATGGTGTGGGAAATTTGTGCATTATATAAATACGAGCATATGAAACATCACACTTCTTCATCTAAGACGGCAAAAAAATGATATTTCCTTGGAATTGTATGTTGAAGCTGATAGCTCATGATCATGGAACGAATTTCCAAAAATAAATATATAAGAAAGTTCTGTCTTACAGAGAATATAGCGCAAGGTAAATTCTGCAGCTTTGTTGTATCTGCAACATTTCCCTGAAGACCGCATCCTTCACGGAAAACCCATTCTAAAGTATGTGGAGCTTTTAAGGAAGACATGCTGTATGACTAGCCGGCCTCGATCAGGCAGACCAACTAAGGTAGGAAGGCAGGAGCATCCGGAAGGTGAATTATCATGTGCCCTCACTTATCCGAACTACATCACTAGAGAGATAAGTGAAAATTGTTGATTCTCAAAAAGTCGCGTTTCGAGAAATATTAAGCAAATTTAGGGGTCCTCATCCATACCGATCAACAGGAAATACTGAACAGGGATGCCATGAGACATCATGTAGGGTGTAACTTTGTCATTAATTTGATAGAGGCCCAGCCAACATACTTAGAAGATTTTAATGAGGATAGATGAGGCATGTGATTTGTGTAGAGTGAAATTTTTACAGTAAGCAGAACACCTATTACTTTGTGCTGGAAAAATTTATATGTTCTGACCAAGTTACACATCAAATGCGGTTTTCGATAAATGCTTGATGTGGAAATTACAATAACAAGTTGATTGGTCCAGCAATTTATCAGGGCACGTTGACGGGTGCACGATATCTAGAACTTCTGTAGGACGTCATACCCGATTTCATTTAGAACCTGCCGTTGCTTCAACTCCGGAATGAATGGTTCAACATGACGAGTAAGACGTCACAAAAGTAGTTCCTGGTGGATAAATTCTGAAAACCATTGATTTGGTATGATGGTTTCGAAGAGAGGCCTCCACATTTACCTGACCTAACTCCTATAGATTTCTTACTTTTGGGAATACCTCAATCAGTAGGTGTATGCGAACCAACATTTCAGGGTCTTCGACTACGTGTCACAGATCTGTTGTTAACATTTCACCCGCTATTCTAAAACGCGTGAACTGCGCATTTCGAACAAGGATCTAGATATGCATTGCATTTGATTGAGAGAAATTGAATATCAAAGATAAAGGTTTTTTATAACAACTAGTTGTGTTTTTCCGTTTCTGAGATCGTTTTGTCATGTGGCAGTGTAGGAAATCGCGAACAAACAAATGCGTGTTCTAAGCGTCTCGCTTTTACCATTAATTACAAGAGCACTTACTCCGCAGTTTTCCACCGGTGGTGGTGTCAGTGTCTCATCTAGTAGCTATACCTAGGATCTACTTTTATGAAGTGGTATCTAGTTTTGTGCAGCCATTCGGAATTCAAGAGGGGAGGAGGAAAGGACTTTACCTTGCTCCCTATATATATATATATATATATATATATAATTTTATACATTAACTCGTAAATAAGATTTTTAGCCTTATTAATTTACGCTGATGCTCATAATTAAAGGGCTTTGTACATTTTGTCAAATTTCTCGATAAATACTGAACTCAAGATAAAATTAATGATTTCACATTAAAACGTAAATTTTTAGCTCCAAGCAAGTGCTGATACACTAGCGTAATTTTTGTGCATTTGAAGAAAATTGCTTTGAAAGCATTCACAAAAGTTTCCACATTTACTTCGGTCCCATACTTCGGTGACTTTAAAAGCAATTAATCAAAATGAGTAATCTCCATCGCTTTTATAATGGAATAGTGGGGAGAAGCATCAAGTGACTTGAGACAAGATAATCTCAAGTGCAGAGTGCTAAAGAATTAAATACAATAACTGCAAGACAGTTTACTCATACCAATTCCGTAGAGTAAAATCATGAGAAAATTTGTCAAAATGATTACCAATGTATATTGATATCTGCCAGTATGGATTTGTTTTAAATCCCTAATGGAACAAAAGAACAACCTTTTGAACTAGTTCATCTAAATGAACGGGAACACACCATGTCAGTGGTCAGCCAGAAACATGTTCTTTTCTCTTCTGTATTTTTCAGAGTCGTTATCGATATTCCTTTTTCGTTATACTGTTACATCTAGAACCAGTGGTAGAGTAATTTATTCACTGATGAGTTATGATTCATCCTAACCACTGATCTTGACATATCTTCATATGGAGGAAGTCAGAGGCCTTTTACAGGTTTTCCAACATCTAAGAAAGACACCGGTATGAGAGAGGAAATCTGATAAATTGGAAAAGCATCAAAATTGACGAGTACATAGATCTCCATATTTTTGACAGAGGCTCTGTAACTGCTATGTCGTATAGGGGTGAAAGCTCATATTTTCCAAGGGCTCAGTTGATCCTGCTTCATTTGACATGAATGACAAGGCTGTTTTTCATAGGGATCATATGAATGATGTGTTTCTGGAAATTGAGCATATTCAGTAGAAAACTTGTTCAGGCACATCTAAACAAAACGTAAGCCTATAGCTTATATTTGAGAAGACAATCATAACTCGCCTTCTACGATTTAAGAACTGAAAATAGCGTTTTTGAAGGAATTGAAATGACTGCTAAAGGGACTCATAAATTGTTACATTTTCGCTTGGACTCACCTTTTGAAATCTGTATAATTAAAAGAGTTGAAGCTGTTAAGTGAGATGCATACTGTGAGACGCGATTTTGTATGTAACTAACTGTTGTATAGTATTGTATATGCATTGTAACAAATTACATTCATAGCTATCTGTATATCATTCAAATATGTCCACAGCAATTTTGGAGGTAATTAACCACAAGTGAAAGTTCTCTTAATTTTGAACATCACTTTGATAGTTACTTGTTGCTTAAAGAAAAATCAATTTTTAAAATAATAAATTTTAACTATAAAATTGAATATTGTAGCAACACTCGTTTTCTAACAATGATACAAGAGCAGAATCGAGATTTTGTATCTTAAATCTATATTTATTCACTCGATGCATCCCATTAAAACTTCGATCCGCAGGTTGCATTTGACCATGGTAGACAGAAGCCCATCTGTGAGTCGATAACTCATGAAGGGGAACCTGAAGTGAAGTGAAGTGCATCCTCTTCCTTGTATATGTATGTATATATATATATATATACCTTTCTCAAAGCAGTAAAGAAGATATAGGATTTTGAATTTTCCTATTACTATGTCGCGCATCTTACTACTCATTTTTGTAATTTCTTCAATTAATTTAAAGTAAAGCTATATTTTTATGTTTTAGGATTAATTTAAAATCTCGAGTTGAGACTATTCCTGGCTCTTTATTTCGCTAACGTGCATTTTTTACGTGACAGTATTAATGTTCAGTTATGTAAAATAGATGCAAAATTATACATCTTTATCTTAGTATGCTATTGATGAGTGCCGAAAAAAACTTATTAAATCCTTTCAATTAAAAATTATTTACTTATTTTCAACTGTTATTTCTTATTTTTTCATCTTTTTATACAAATTATTTATTTGAACATATTTAATTGCATGACACAAATAATAATATCAAATAATATAACTAAGATAGCAAGACATCAAATAAAAAATTAATTCTCTCTAAATAATATGATTTTACTTTTCTATCATTTTTCTTTTCTTTTTCGAAAAAGAGGTTCAGAGAGAGGTACTTGGAAAAAACCATTTATATTTGACAACTGAATGCATTTTACTGTTTAAAAGTTTTAAATTCTGTATGGTATTAATAATTAAATTCTCAAGAATATGCACGAATTTGTACACAGACTTACGAAGAATCAGATAAAAATTTAAATATTACTTTTTGATCTATCAGACTTATTTACAACTCTAAATTCTGTAGAAATTACAAAAGCAGGCTTCTACCCTAAGTATATTGAGTATGTAAATTCTAAGTGAAAGGAATCAAGATGCAATTTTGAATGAAACAAAATCTAACCAATATCTAGAATAGAATTATCAATGACTACTAAAAGGAATAGCAACATATCTTACGCTCAAACTCAACTCAATTACACTTCCCTTTATCTGGTGTGTAGATTCTTTTTCTCACTGCTTGCTTGCATACTAATGCAAGCTTATATCGAAGAGGTTCATATATCTGTTCATTTGATTTCGACCGATTTGTATGAGGTATATGCTCTAGAAACGAATGAGAGCTCGTTAGAAGAAATGGAATCGATAAAAGAAAATAAAAGTGTACAAAATGACGGAAAAATAAAACAAATCTCACATGCTAAAAAATGCATTTTGTTTTATTCAAATACTCGTCAATTTCCAACCTCATTTATCAGATTAACAATTAAAAAAAAAGACAACTAGTGTACTATTACATTTATCCTTTAAGATAAATGCGCCATGTTCTTTGAGACGTATTTTTCAGTACAGTAAAACAACCCAATATTCTGAGAAAGAAACAATGGAAATATTATATCATTTATTGAAGTGACTGAAAACATAGAATAGGATACCGTTTCTCTCTCTCAAAAAAAAAAAAAAAAACCTTCTTTTTTTATAAGTGAATAATTTTTTGTATTATCGTGTACTTTATCATGTATTAAAAAAATTGAGATTGCCTGGAATTACTATGTTTAGTATTGAAATAAGATGTTAGTTGTTTTTATAATTAATATAAATTTAGAAATGACTAAACTTTATTTAATAAATTTAAGTTAAAGATATTGCGTTGTATATGATATTTTTAGTATTAAGTGAAGTTTTGGAAACGTACTTTATTTCAAGTGTTGTTTAATTTTTCAATTTGTTTCGAAGTCATTCCTCTGGATATAATTATGTAGGTCATAATTTAGTAATCAATTTCAGAGAAAGAATAGCTGCATAAATATACACATAATGTTAGTTAATTGTTATTCCTTCCATAAAAACATGTTAACATTTAAATTAGAATTTTCAAGCTCAGTTAAACTCAGGATTTAATTCAAATTACTTGCCTACTTTTCTTTGAAAAATAAATTTTTCCAACCAGAATTTTTAATTTGCAATTCTGTGTTATTGGTAAACGTAATCAATAGGGTTTGTTATACAGAGAGAGAATTTCATAAGATATATTTTACAGCTCTTGGAAAAATTTTAAATATCAGAATTTCAGATTTCATCCACGATTGATAAATGGAGTCATATCGAAATAAGAGTGAATTTCTTTTCACTTCTCAAAAATAATTTGTATTTTTTTTAAAGTTAATAATTTTCTTCTGACCCTTTAGATATAAATGATGAAAAATAACAGAAAGTATACATTTCTATATTACATCTATATCATCCATTGATTTGAATAAACATTAAAACATTCAATGATTTCTTATCTTCTCTTGAGTGTTATCTGAATGTGTTCACTTCAGAACATCCTTTTGAAAAAAGATCTTGAACAATACTTTGTTTTTATATGAAACTCCATTTATAGAATTCAAAATAAAAACTATTTTATTCGTTTGAAATGTATTACATAGCCGGGAAAATATTAATCAAAGAATCTGTGGGAAGGGGTTATGACATGCTTTTCTAATGATGTATATTCCAATTGTCTGAAGAAAATTATACATTTTACACTTTAAACCTATCGCTTATGTGTATTTTGACAGAAATATAGAAGACGTTAACAAAAAATAATTTTTACCCGGGAGCAATATATTTTAAGCAAACTTTAAGACAAAATGTTTCCTTCTCGATGATCATCGAAACGTCTTTTTATTATTGTTAAATATTAGACTTGTATATAGTTTCTAAAAAACCTTATATTCTATTGAAATGCGTACACCCCAGCAATATTTTATTCGAATTTCTACCTAAAAGTAATTTTAAAATAAAGTTTTTTTATCTATGGTGTTAGAATGCTAGATTCTAAAAGGAATTCATTGTTTGTTATTTACTTTGAAATTTATCTTTAATTTAATTTTTATGTACAAACATGAGCAAAGCAATTCAAAAGGAAGCACAAGAATATTCATTGTATGCACAAAATTCTACATGAAAGATAAAAATATTCTAAATTATATATAATTATATAGGTAGATTAACAATTTAGCAACATACACACGTACAAATTCTCCATTACCCGAATTACTTTAAATGATATGATGCGAAACTGAACTGCTGCAATCAACGGTTAATGAGATTGAAACACGTTTACTCAGCATAATTTTTTCCGATAAAATAAATGAAGAAAGCAAGTACATTAATAAACATTATCATAAAGTGATTGGGAGAAAGAATCATTAAATACTACTTTTTACCTACAGTGAAAATGCAGTTTATTACTATGTTTGGAATAAAAATCATAAATCTGACACTGAATACAGAAAAACGGAAAAATGTGGAAAAAATATGAATGAGAATTAATGAAGTACCTTATAATCTCATTCATCGCGTTATATGATGAATATCTGCCAGAAATTTTGCCAATTTCCTGCATTTATTTGATATTATTAATTCAACTATAAAAATGATAAAGAAATGACGATGTTTAATTTTGAAATTAATGAAATAATTACTATATATAAATAATATAGTAATACTTTAAGTAATAAATAATATTATTACTTTCCAGAATATAAGGCTTTTTACCTTATATTCTGGAAAACATTTTCTTAAGAACATTGTAAAGCTGTAAAAATTATAGAAAAACACACTTATACATTAAGAAATAATGTTGTTTTAATTAAACGCATGCAAATGAAAATTTAATTGAAATAAACGTTTTCTATGCATATGCAGGCACAAATTTTGAGATCAAAACGAGTTTGTAAAAATAATAACTTAAAGAATTTTAAAATTAATTAAAAACACAATAAGAATATTTTAGTTTTACTTGACTTTTTCAAATAAAGTAAGACAAGGAAAATTTTAGATTTAATTAAATATTTCACAGAAAATTCTAGCAAAATATCTGAATATGAAGCATTTCTACTGAAACTCACGAGGCAAGTTTGAAAGAGAATAAGTGGTAAACAACAGCTTGAATCCTTTGTCTTAATTAACATTATTTTCGCTAAGAAGGCTTTTACGAAAAGTGCTTTTCCTTTCAATAACTAAACTTATTGAAAGTCCCTATTAACATATTCCAGAAAGGTATAGTTACAATATCATATGTTTAAACATCTCAGAGCTTCAGAGAATAAAAGATGCAATAAGCGTTTATTAAAAGTATAGCTTTCAAGTATTTAATGAACAAAAGCAAATAATCATATAACAATAGAATACATGTTGAAACACTCAGATAGAAAATTCCTAGTGTCATAAACAGTTAAAGCGACGATGATTAAATGATTTTACATTCGTATTTAAGAGCACATAAAATACATTCTTAATTCTACCTTAAAAATACGCCGTAACTATTTTTCTTTTAATGAATGTTAAATTCCCTTTCTTTACAGAAGCTTTAATTTAGGTGGTAAATTAAAGTAACTTTAATGAAATGTGTATTACAATTTCGTCTAAATATGATTTATTTTTACATTCTTAATGTTTTTATCGTTTAAATATTGCAGAGTAAATTATTTTAATTTCACGCATCTTTCATTTAATAAAAAAAAGTAAGAGAAATTCTAATTTTAATACAAGTATTTAACGCGAAGTTCCTTACTCGACACTGATTTTGTAAATGACAAAAACATACCTTTTTGTTTCCGTAATATGCATTTTCTTTTTCTGTATCTTTGTTTTGGTTAGAATATTCAATATATAAATAGCAGCAAAAAATAAACTCTTTAAACACGTTTGCTTATTTTTCTTTGAATAACTTCTTATACTTACACATATAAACATTATAAAATGGAAATTCAGAAAAAAAATTGATCCATCCTTTTTATGAGGCCTTGGAATTCTCAGTATTCCTTTTTTTAAAAAAAATAACTTGTGTTTCTAGCAGAATACATATTAATAGCAAACATATTGTCCTCGTACACCGTTCACTTTCGCGGAAAAGTAATTTAGCACTTTCATTTCCCCTTAATTATCTTCTTTGGTTATGCTGACCAATAAAAAGAGGCTTTTTCCTAATTAAATAACTATAGCCATTGCAGCACGGTTTCTAGATGTTTACACTATGACCCCTGTAATTTTGAATGAAATTTAATTTTTACATAAGAATTTTGTTTTTGTTTATTATAGTTTTTAATATGTGAATTCTGTTGGGATGGTAAATTTTTAATTTTTAAAATAGGGGCATATTAATTAAGGTTGCTGTATAACCATTGTGTCTCTAGAGAAATCTGATCAAAACTAAATAGCTTCAATGATATATGAAATACGAGTTTTATATGGAATTTGTTGGAGACATTTCTCAAGGAAAAATCAGGGAAAGGATTATTTTTTCTGTTTAGAATTTAAAAATATTTTACCATGTTAAAATGAAGCTTTTTCATCATTGCTAATATTATACATCTGCAGTTTTAAAATGGAAGGAAAAATTACGTCTTGAGTTCTTGAAAATATTAGAAATTACTGTACAGTTCGACAGTGAATGAGAAAGTTCTATACTGATAGTTAAAAAATGATTTTATTGTTAATTGAGGTACTATAGGGAATAAATATTTCTGAAAAAGGGCGGGTAAAGGAAATTCGACCAAACATACGATTTTAACTTATTTAAATCATAAATAGATTATATATATTTTTTTTCAAACGATGTATCGCATTTGTTCATCAAAAACTGGACTTTTAGATATTTTAACCTTTTTTAAAGCGCTTTGCAGCTTATTGATCATTTAAAGGGTTGACTAACGTAAACAAACTTCTTTCGTGACGTTGCATCTCATTTAATGCTTTACATATTTTCCTTTACCTCTGCTTAACTTTTTTATTATTTTTTTACAAGTGAAGAACCAGCAACAATAAATTTAATTTTTAGGTGTATTTTACAGTTTCTGAACTGTTTATATAGTTCTTTGCATGAATTTTAAATCTTGGGGATCGAAGTCTGTGTTGCTCCTCATCCTATAAAAATTATCCACAATTTTTAAATAACTTCGTATATCTTGTCTTGTACACTCAGTTTTATTATATTCACTTTAGAAACTATTGAGTAATTAGTAAAAAAAAAAGAGTTAGATAACTTATTTAGAATGTTACGAATTAAGAGTATATTTAAAAAATGTAAAACTGTGGGAAGAAGTCAACCTTCATTGATATTGAGACTGTTATTGAAATAATGATAATGTTGGAGCTAAAAGTGCTATAAGAAGCAATTAACTATTTCCTTCAGTATAATGAATAGATGAAAATAAAAATTCTGGATAAGAAATTATATCATTACTTGTTTTCAGGTATGTTTTGTATAAATTTTCTGCTTATAAAATCTACAATGAAAGCATATCTATGTGAATTAAAAGGTTAACAGAATCCAGAGATACAAGAAACGCATTTATGGTAAAAATACAGAATATTCATGAATCTGAGAACAGTGACATTTGGACTCGGGTAACAAAAAGTATATTTGTGACTATCGAAACTTAATTTGGTGTTTCCGACGCTGGATTTGCTTTAATGTAGGAAATAGAACAAAGAGTCATACTTTATGCAAGAATGAAATTAATACAGGTCATATCCCCGAGTGAAAAATATGGAAGAATTAAATAAAATATCATTAAGACAGGGCTGAAACTATCCAAATATAAAAATAAATAAATAAATAAATAAAATGAAATAAAAAAACAATATAAGTAAAATAAAAATAAAAGCTCAAAAAATAATAAAAAAAATCGAAAAGAAACTTGAAGATTCTTATGAGATAGGAAAAGGTGATAGTCCTTCTATACAAAGCAGGAGCTTATTAATTTAACTTCTTAATCAGCTATAAAAATATCAATGGAATCTTAAAATATGAGGGTCTCAGGAGTTTTAATGATTTTGTTTTTTTCAAAATCAATGAAGCTTAAAAATTCAGTTTTTTAATGACATTTATATTATGTTACATTACATACTATAACTGATGAATTTTTGAAAATTATTTATTTTAGGCAGTGAAATCATGTTCGAGGAATTGAAGAATAAATAATGAATATATATAATGCCTTTTCTATTTTATTTAGAAAGATAAGGGCGTGTAAAACATGTTATTCTAACTTCCATGAAAAGTTAATAATCCTTTCTTGCACCATTTCTGAGAAAAAGATTCATAAAAATGGGAGATATATGGCTTTTCTGGTCCTTTTAAAGTATTACTGCGTACAAAATGTAGTTTTAAAGGAACATTTAATTTTTGATTTTGGATGTTTAGAGTACAATATAAAACATTATGACTTTTAAGACAGGCTTGTAATTTAAGTCCATGCAAAATAAAACACAAATTGCAAAGCTTTAAATACAAAATGATATTTGTTTACTTACAGATAAATAAAAATAATATAGTTTTAATTATTTTATATGCTTTGATATACTTTAAGAACATAGTTTACCTCAAGCACTCGTAAATCTTTATTTCCATTTTGTTGTTGCCTTTTTATGAAACAAAGATTTGTTTAGTGCAATTTTGATTTCGTTTGTATTATACAATTTATGAAACCTTTTTCAATGTACACAGTTTATCAAAGAAATTTTAATTTTGGAACTAGATATCAGCCTATAATAGGGCCACATTTGTAATCACGCTTGCATGATAAACCTTGATCACCTCTTGGGGTATTGCTGAAATCTCAGCGAATTTGTGGAACAAACTCTAAAGATTTGGCAATTCATTCGAGAAATGTAAGATTTTTTTTTTAACAATGCTTCGGAAACATACAAATTGTTGAAGCAAGCTTAAGGTGAATTAGGCTTAAGCAAATCAAATGTTTTCTTTCACAAATGGTTTCTGGACGGAAAAGAAAGCGGAAAGATAATATGCATATTAGAAAACCAATTTTGATCAGTTTCCCGAATGTATTTAAAATGAATGGGGTTTCATGGTAAACAATTGCTGCGATGTACTGAGAATAATCGAAGACTTTGAACATAAACAAAGAAGCGATTCGAACCATCCTGCCTGAGGATTTGAGCAAAACAGAAGTCTGAGCTAATTTTATTCCACACAATTTGATCAATGAACAAAAATGAATGAGAAGCGCGCATTGCAGAGGCACTGTTTCAGACATTGAAAAAGATCGTAAATCCATGAAATCAGTATATATAAGTGATCATACGCTATCCTAAAACAAGTAGACAAAATGTAGATTTTTACACAAAAATCTGATCACAAGCAAAAAAAAAAAAAAAAAAAAAATTCTTTTCAAATAAAAAAAATACTTATTACACTCTTCGTTATAAAGAGTATTATTCACAAATAGTTTGTTTCAATTAGACAAACAATTACGGGTAAGCTTTACTTAAATGTTCTAAGGCATTCGATGGCCAGAATTCTCGCATTCGTCCAGAATATCGGGATGATAACAAATGGAGATCGTTGCTTGATAATGCATCCAATCACAACTTACTTATCGTTCGTAGATTTTTGGAATAATATTACTATGCATGATGAATCATTCATCGTATTCGCCTTCTTTAGTACCCAGCGACTTTTTATTCCCAAAATAAAGTTTAAAGGTTGTTACTTTTGGTAATATTTCGACCATGCAAAGGGCTCCGAAGAATAATTTGAAGGTAATTCTGAAAAACGAACTGGAATAAACATTTGAATTATTATTGAATCCCTGTAACATGTGTATTAAAGGCCGAAGAGCTCATTGTGAATAAAAACAAAAAAAAAAGTTTTATTTACTTTTTCAATTTACAGATTCATTATTAAAAATTCTTTGACATACCGTGGGACTATGTACAATATGATTCATAAACATAATTTTTTATAGTAAAAGTAAAAATTATCATACAATTTAGGTTAAAATAATTTTTTCGAAATACAATTCCACTGAAGATGCTTCATAGGATATGCAATTCCTAGTATCACCAAATTGATCGTTATTTTTCTTTAGTTGAATCCAAAGACAATTTCTGTTTTAAAAAACTGTATTTAACAAAAGAAATCAAAATGGTAATGCAAATAGGCGCGAGGTGAAAAACTCAAAGCACATTTAAAACAATGCAAAATCAGAAATAATAAAGAAATATTCCTCAGTCCATTACAACCCCAGTATTTTCAGGAATATATTCGAAAAAGTAAAATATAATTTAGGTAGATTATATATATATATATATATATATATATATATATATATATATATAT
>BMAW01084405.1:96640-109452 GCA_019974015.1 Nephila pilipes | reverse complement strand
TTTGTATTATTCTTTTTTGCTTCATTTAAATGAATACAAATGACATAAAGATCGAGTTTGATGTTTATTTCATTGAAGAGAACAGTGAAAACTTCCAGAATAATACCGAGCTACTCTAAATATAATTTCGTTTAGTTTTTCAAGAAATGTTGTTTAAATCAGAATTACTTATCCTTTGCCGTTTAAGAAAATGCAGTCATTGTTTTTATGCAAAATAAAAATTATGGACGTTATTCTTAAATATATATGTAAAACACACACAGAGAAAAAGAAATATATTTATCATTTATCATCCAGAAATATATTTGCGTGACTTATTTAAATAAGAGTAATTCTCACGATATGCAAATTGTGTGTTACGCATATGATATTTTCTTCTCAGAGTTTCTGTTGATTATTCACGAGCCACTAAATAAAGAAGAAAAAAAAAACAAACCTCACAATTTGTATGAAAGCTAATATAAACAACAATGCCAAATGAGAAGGAAATTTCTAAATATAAATATTTGTCAAAATTACTACATGGTATTGGTAAAATAACTACATAAATAGTTGATATAAATAAAAGCAATTTTTAAACAAGTAAATAATACAGTTCTATTCACTGCTTGTCGCAATACGATAATCAAAGAAACGTGTTGATGCTATTGTCATTTATTTATCAGTTAAAAATAATAATGATTATCAGTAGAGATATTTTAGCCATGTATAAGATTTCAGATCTGTGAATAAAACATTCCTTTATAAGGCCGTAGTTTGAGTAGAATAAATGAGCCAATATTAATTACATACTAATTTTGTAAATATCTTTCCAGAAGTATTATGAAATTGAGAATTTCTTGCTAAAAATTAAATCTCTAATATGTATTTAATGTGACTAACTTTTATTTACTTTGTATTACTTGTAAAAGAAATTTATTAAAATCATTACTATAAATAGTAATAAACGCTTGGGTGCCGAAAAGTAAACAGCATATTTTGTGAGCATTTAAGGGTAAAAAAAAATTTTGTTTTATTTTTAAATATTTTATTAATATAAGGATCAATTAGAGAAAAGTATTACGTATTTAAAACACTAACATTCCGTATTATTTTTTTCTATTTTTTAAACTACTAATCAAAAAGTAATCCGTACATTTTAAAGTAAGCTACAATATTAAAGAATTAAAATAAATTACTAATTAAGAATTATCAATTAAATAAGGTAATAATGAATCAAATTATTTTTTTGGTATGAAATTTAGCCTATTTTTCACTAGCAGTAAGTTTTCCAGAGTTGGTATGAAGACAGACAGAAGATTCATTAAGGAATAAAGTTGTTCTTTCTTTCTTATTTAACTAATTAATTTACAAATACTTATGACTTATATGACTTAAGTTTAGTTTAAGATAGTCAGAATAATTACAATTTAATAAGAAGTGGGGGAAAAGTACGAGCTGGAACTACCTTCATTATAAAAACTGCGACTCCACTTTCGCTACGATTGAGTGTGGCAATACCTTTATTATAAATGTATAGGAAGTGCTATTCACACCAGTGGTCTCTTTTTATACAGCATCTAAGATCACCGCTATATATTATATTAGAAAACAAAATTCACATCTGATTTTGATTGATCATGGTCGCGGACTCGAGGTCGGCGAAAAAGTCCCGCCGTATAGCTGAGGCTGATTCACGCTAAATCTCTCGAGGCTCAAAGTCCTCCCATTAGCTTGGTGTGGAAGTTTGGAGTGGGAGATGTCAGCTCAGGTGTCCTAGTCACTTAACCGAGATTCAAAATTACGAAGTCCATCACCAATAGCCCTCGTGTTACTTCAATTACGCTATGAATAAAACGAATCAATCAAGCTGATTTTGTAACATTTGCTCAAACGATTTAAGGAATAAGCGTGGACAACCTAGAAAAGATGAAGCCTGAGTCGGAAAAATGAGTCTACCAAAACAAAAGCAAACTTCCCAAACTTTTAATAATTATTTTCAGTACTTTCCTTTTTATTGCGCTGAAGAAAATATTTAATAGAGTGTAAGAAGATAAATCAATGAACATATAAGAATAGTAAATATTTCCCACACAATAGAAAACATTAACACACTTGTGGATGTCTTACAACTATTTCCTTGTTATAATAAGATTATCAGTAGCGAATCTCTAGCAAAATTTCTTTACAGTCAAATGAACTGAGCAGAATTTAGAATCTCTGAATTAGAATTAGAATTAATTTAGAATTTAAAATTGTTTAGGTAATTTAGAATCCCTGTTGTTTTTATGAATTACAATTTTTTTACCAATTATACATCAAGCATTCTTTCTTTTAAGTCCTTATTTCATTAATATAGGTATTTTTCTAGCAGTAATTTTTCTAGAAATTATATATTTAACATTTTTTTCATGATGTGGAATCTTGCTTTATACATTAATCAAAATTAGCATGATATCACTTTGGAAATAATAATACAAATATTCATGGTGAATGCGATAAGGATTTTGGGCATCATTGTACATAATAGAATGATCTGAGTAGAGGAATTTGATTTTTTTTTCAATATGTAATTCCCCAAGTTTCGAACTTAATAACCACCAGTTAAGGTAATATTAAAGCTCTCAAAGTACCAAATCTCTTTTAACAAGTAAGCAAAAAATATTATGGTCATTAAAATTCTTTTTAAGGTAGCATTATTTTATTCACAGCAAATTCTTGTTACAAAAAACTTAGTTACTTGAGTCGTATGCTCAATTGAATGATATTAATCTCACAAAATGAGGGAAAAAATTGAGTTGTTCAGTTTTAGGGAAACATTTTATTAATTTATTTAATTTTTACATAAACCGAATTCTGAGCTACAATAATTCAAGGAGGAAAAATGAAGTACCTCTAAAATATTTCTTATCATGAAAGGAGTGATAGCATTTTTTAACTAAGGGGGAGGGGAATTTGTGTAATTGGGTATTGGAAAAAAAAAAAACAAAATAGATTTCATTTTCGATGTTTTATTTTTAGATACCTTTTTTTTATAAAAAGCAACATAAAAAAATCTATGAAAGGGCGAAATCACGTTCCAATTAAATTAGCTAAAATGATATCATGAATCAAAGGCATGCCTACATTGTGTTAGAAGAAGGGGGGGAATTGAAAAAGAAATGCAGCAATTTACATCTTTGAGCAATTTTATTGGATAAAAAATCATTAATTTTTTCTGACATGACATAACAAATACCATTATCAATCAATTAATAAATTAATTTAGCAACTAAATTCAATAAATCTGTTCAAACATCTGAAAAAAATATGCATTCATACTAAATGAGTTTTTAAAGTCATTAAATTTTGTATGTAAAATCTAGGTTTTATAAAAATCGTTAATATATACTTGATAATTATAATCAATTTTGTAGTCCAAGTAAAAGTTCAAATTTTTTTTATATCATTCTAAACGAAACAGAGAAATAAAAAGGAAATATTCATAAACACAAATTGAAAGCATTAGTGCTTTTTATAATACTTACTTGAGATAGAGTTGGGCTTCAAATGAAAACAAAACTTCACAACAGAAAATATCTCATGCACAGAAAACAAATCATATCTTATAAAAAAATGTTCGTTGAGGAAGTTTGAAAACTTATTCAAAGCTGAAATTTTTCTTGATAAAACTTAATGATTTAATGAATAAAAAATGATAGCTTTATTAAAATTAATATTAAATTACTGTAATCAATATTAACAGTTACTTATGCGTTATACATAACTGAATTTTAGTTACCGAACACATTATTATTAGTTAATATTTATTAAAGCTTTAGTATCATAAATTTAAGCAAATGGGAGATTAAAAATAATTAATAGAAATTAAAATCGTTAAGTCCCGTTTCATTTAGTGGTTCGTAAATTTTCTTCGAACATTTTGGAACGATTATTCTCTTTAGTCAATGTATGTCATATCTAGAAATCTAATGTTCTCATGAATAAAAATAAATGTAGTTAGTAATAGCATATTTTGAAGCTACGTTTTCATATTACAGATAACAACAATTACTTCTCGAAACTCTAACAATCTCAATAATAAAAAATTGTAAAACCTCTAGAAATTTATTACCTTTAACTATGTAATATTACAAAAGATACATAGAAATAAACTACTTTGGAACTAGTTAGATTTATTTAACTTTATCTAAAAGATTCTTGAAAAGTATAAAAGCAAAGAATTCTTAAATCAGGCTTCAACTTAACGACTCTCAGAACAGGAAGTGCTTAGAAAAGAATGCTTCTCTGACCAAAGAATTCGAGAAATATATACATTCAACTTTTTCTGGTAATGTATTTTTTTTTTTTTCAAATGAAAGCAAAAATCGAAAAAAATGTCTCCTGGGTGTTAAACATACCTAAGCATAAGCAATTTAAAAACGTCCCTCTGTAACTGTTTTTTTTTAGCGAGATCACTTCTTTCCAGATTAGAACAGGAAATCGTACGATTCGCAAATTCCGCAAAAATGTATTACCCTCGGCTTTTTTCATTAGGAAAACTGAATGCCTCATTTGTTTTTGTTTATGAAAAAACCTTCCTAACTACTGACTTTTTCATTCTTTTTATGAGGACAGTGAGAGTGGGAGTATTGATGCTGAGATATTTTAAGCAGGATGTAGGAATTTTGTGTACAGGGAAATAAGAAAAGGGTATGATAGAGGATTTGAAGAAATGTTATGATGCGGGTTATTACCACAAACTGAAAGTTGTAAAGGTTACAAAAACTGGATAGAAAGATATTTTATGCTTTTATTACAATTTCGTTTGTCAGATATTCTTCTGAAAATTTAATGGTTGCGATATGAAAAAATGTATGCTTAATGAACTGAAATCAGGTACTGAAAGCTACACATGCTTAAGAGTTATAAAAACATTAAGGAATACTATTTGAAACGTAAATGTTACAGAAATTTCTTGGACATTTCTCTCCCTCAACGCTCGCATACACGCCCAAAGATAAATTGCTAAATATTTTTAAAAAATTCATTTAAAAGTGAAATTCATGTACAGAAATACATTTTGCAGAATTTCAGAAATTAAATTATTCCTGATAAATATTGTTAATACAAATTGAATTCTGTTGCAAACGCATTTTATTTTATTAGTTATTTATGGAAAAAGGAAGGAGATCGAAGATTGATTTGATAGATTAGTGGTTAGAATAAGTTCTGTTGAACCTTGCTTCCACCCGAAGATTATTGAGCAAAATTGAAGTGGAGGTTATACAAACCATTTAACTTGGTCACTTGATCTCAAAAATCATTTGTATTGTACGCTAAAAATTCAATCTTGATCCAAGAGTTATTCTCATCATCGCATCGAGACTCAAAAGGAAGAAGTCCGTCATCCACAATTGTCCTTATTTCTTGATCTACATTAAATGAAAACCAACATCCGTTAAAAAACGAGTTACAGCAAGGTTTCAAGTATTATATTTTGTCATACACAACAGATAAAATAATTTATTTGTTCATATACTTAAATGTGTATATATATGCATGAGAGTGATCTGAAAAGTTTCCGAATTTGCAATGATACAAAAAAAATCTTCTTTAACTTTATTTTTCCAAAAATTCTTTTTTTAAGTTTACTCATTTTTCTCTGCGATGTTTCCATATCTTTAACCCGTCCAAATAGTATTCGATATCTTTCTCTGCCAAATAACTGTGGGCGAAGATGATGACCTCCGCATTTCACGAAACTCACTTTCCTCCGAGTGCAATATTTATATCTCCGAGGTTGTGGCGAGATCTGGTGAGTAAGGTGGGTGGTCAAACAGTTCAAACCTTAATTCGAGTATTTTTGTCATGGCCACCGCTGAGATGTAGAAACGGTGCATTTTCTTGGTGAAACAGAATTTTTATCTGCAAATGTGGTCATTTTTCTGCAGTTTCTGTCTTCAGCTTGTCAAGTAATCATGCATAGTAATTTCCTGTGATGAATTTATCGGTTTGAAGGTAATCGGTTAAGATAATTCCATGATTATCCCAAAGAAATAGTTGCCATCACTTTCCCAGCAGAAAAAACAGATTTTGCTTTCTGGAATCGATTCTCCCTTCTCAGTCTGCTGTTTTGATAGTATTTTTTTTTAAATTCCGGGCGAAAAGTAATGTATTCAAGTGTCCTGTACAGTAATTAATTGGCTGCAAAACTGATTTATTGCACCTATACTGCTCAAACAGAGCGTTAGAAATGTTCAGTCGAACACATTTTTGGTCTACCGTGAGCAAACTTGGTACCCAGGGCACGGACAGCTTTCTCGTACCTAAATCTTGATTCAATATTTGAGAAACACGTTCCTTGGACTTATTCATAGCCGTTCATTGGCTCCCAAGCTGGTACAGCGATTTTTAAATTCAGCTGCTCAAAATTTCACGATGGTAAATGAAGGTGTAGAGTCCACGTACTCAGCGTCTAACTCATTTTTAAATTGCATATGCCTTTTGTCTTTTAAAAAAAATTATTTAATGATAGATCGATACTCCAGTTTTTTCACATCGACTCTCTCAAACGATTGTCAAACAACAGCTGTGCATCCAAAATGGCTGAAATATATTTATATATATATATACAGGGTGCCCACTTAAGTCCCTTGTCATCCTCTCAACACCTATATTACTCCTATATTCATAAATGTGGTGTCTAGGTATGGTAAAGTAGTTATGTGCTACTGAATGAAAACACCTACTGTGCCACCTGGTGGGACTTTGCGGAGTTAGCATTTCTATCTCAAAAATTGAACGAGATAAGGAAACCTGTGATTTACAGAGTTATAGAGCATCATTAATTCTGAATGAAAAGACACCTTGTGGATATTAATGCGAAGAATACCACGGTTGAAACACTCATTTGTTTTTTCGTGATTTCCTACACTGTGACACCACGAAACTCGAACGTAAGGAGAAACGGTTTTCTTTCGGGAAAAGCACGACATTGCTTGTTGTTGGGAAATCACGAAAAACCAAGTACGCTTTTTAACTGTTGTATTCATCGCATTAATGTCTACTGGTGTCTTTTTGAACCAAATTGATCACGCTCAAAATTTTTTTAATCCGCTTTTTTTCTTATCTCATTCCATTTTCGAGATATGATTGCTAATTTCGAAGTGTCCCTCTTACTGGCGCCGTAGATGGTTTCATTCAGTAGCTACTTTACTATACCTAGACGCCACTTTTATGAATGAAGCAGCAGTCGTTCCGAAGTTAAGAGGGTGGCAAGAGACTTTACAAAATACTAAAAATGAATAACTAGAATTTATGTAGAAGAAAATTAAGGAAAATTTAAACAGAAAATCTTTTAAAAATGGCAAAATGGAAATAAAGCTAGACAATACTGCCACTAGATTAGGATATTGGTAAGCATTAGCATAAACTTGTTTTGGTGAGGAAACCTTCGCAACGAGTAACGGTTCTGTAAAAAAAAAAAAAAAAAAAAAAAAAAAGGAAAACGCCTAATATAGAAAAAATGAGAAAACAAAATCAGCAAAAATCAAATATTATGAAACAAAAGAAAGAATAACAGAAAATATATAATTTACATCAAAACTCAAAGCAAATTAATTACACCTTAAAAAATAACAAGCTCTAATACATAAAAAGATTAAATTTTGGAAATGAAACTAAAATATGACGCTCTCATCTTTTAATACACCAATTAACCAGAGAGTTAGAATTGCTGACAAAAACTCGAAAAATTAAATATAAATATTATATCCCCCTTTAAAAAACAGAATTAGAATTAAGAAAAATACAACAAAAAATTTGTAAAATGAAAATATTTTACATAAGTTTAAAAAATGCTAAAAAGTTTAAGAATATAAACCCAAATAGCAATTTATTACAAGAAACAAAAAAGAAGGGAAAATTATTCTATTTTATATCTATAAACATTTATCCATTTCATTTTTTTTTATATTTTAAATTTGTTTTTTATAGGATTAAGTAGACAATATGCCTTGATACACGTAGGAAAATTTTATTTTATTTTTTTTAAATTTAAAGACTCATTAACTAATTTAGTATTCTTAAGAATATAAAAAGTATATGTTTTTATATATATTTAATCTTAAATTGCTATCAGAGTAAAGAACTCTTAATGATTGAAAAATAAATGTAATTGGCTGACTTGTCAAAAATATTATAATCCTATTATCTATATATTTTAAGTTAATATCTAAGTAATCTGTTTCATCAGAGTTTATATTAGTTTTAGTTAGATTTCCACAAAATGAACAAATTGCAAATTCGGTTAGAATACCGGGTTAAATTTATTTTGAAGAAGTTTAAGGTCGTCTACATATCTAAACAATTTGAATTTATTTTTTTCTTCAAAATTTGGTTATAAAAATGTAAGTAATTTTTAGCAAGAATATTACTGCCTGATCCAATCTGTGACATTCCTTCAATTTGATTACATAATTTATCGATATGAAAATTGAAATATTTTAATTAAAACAAGTTGCTTAATACGAAATTAAAACTTTTCATAAGATATAGAACTATTTATATTTAATTCACTAAAATTAAACACGACAACATCAATTAAATCCTCTGTAATTCTAGAACTAAGCAAATGTTTAAAGGAATATCTGTAAATAGTGTTAATGTCCTCATTTTTATGTAATTAATAATTTCATAGCTATTTGTAATAATAATTATCATTTCAAAAACATCTATATTATTTTGTAACACCATTTGAAAGAATTTTCTACAGCCTTATATTCGTAATGTAAATATTGAAAATATTAGCCACAGTTCTATATTTAATGGGTACTTTATGAAATTCATTAGTTAAAAACATATGAAAGAAACATTACAGTAGTCATATAGTATAGCCTATTTTCTTATATAAAGCATTCTATTGTTACTTTGTCAATCATTATTAGTAATTTTAATTAAAGTATTATTTTTAATGAGAAGTTTACTAGTCACAATAGCATGAAGCCTTTTTTTTTTTAAAAAAATTAGTTTAACAAACCTACCCGGGACCTTATCAATGTAACAAATAAAGAACTCATTATATAAGTTTGTTACTGAACATTTTAGATTTCTCAGCTTAGAGCTCTCAATAGTTTTAAAATTAAAATATTTCATCTCTTTATTAACACAATATTTATAATCTTTAAAAGCTTCGATACGCAAACGTATTTCATGAACAAATTATTTAAAAAAAAATTATATATGTGTGTGTGTCATATACACTGGTGAGCAAAAATTAAGGACAATGTCGAAAGATTAGCATATCAGTGGAACAAAGAGGCAGAGAGGACTTAAAGCCCAATCAAGAGATTAACTAGGGTGAGGTACGGTAGCCCATGCTGAGATATGCAGCTAGACGTTATGTCGGAGTGCCAGAGCTGGTTACAGCACACCGGCGGTGTAAACTCTGCATTTCTGGGAAAGCTATTGCACATCATGTATGAGTTTAGAAGACGTTGAGTGGCTGCTTCAGCGCAAAATGTCGAACAGTAAATCTGCCAGACGACATTTGGTTGGTTTTACTTCAGGTTGAATCATTGGAAAGATAGACGAAGGTCAAAGAGTTACAAGTCTGAATGCGGAGTTCGGGATTGCTTATAGCCTCATTTAACGAATTTGGAGAGAATTTCAAACCACAGGAGCAGCAGTCCGAAGTTCAACAGCGGTCGTCCATGAGCAACCACGCCAGGGGATGACCACTATATTGCCTTTCAGAACAGAAGAGACAGGATGCAGACAGTGGAAGAAATCGCAAGACACAAGATACAGGAGATTGGATGAGCGATATCACGTTTTACTATTGACAGGATACTGCACAGTGATGGTCAGTTTCACAACGACTTGTGCAGTGGGTAATGTTAACGCCTACTAATTGGAGAAAAGCGTTTTCTGGGGTGCAGGGAACACCAGAATTGAATAAATAATCAATCGGATTGAATATTTTCTTTACTGATGAGAACAAGTGTAGTCTGAGAAGCGATTCTGGAAGCATACAAATCTTAAAAGAGCTGAGAATCCACAATAATGCCTACAACATCTTCGAAAGAGATCATCTTGTTAAATATCACGATGTTCTAGTTTAGGGAGGTATCATGCGTGGTTGCCATTCTAACCTTCACATTCTTAAAGCAGGTTCATTCTCTGGGGCCTGTTTCTAACGAGATTCTCCCTCTGCACGTGCGTCTTTTTAGAGGCGCTATGGGTCCTTAGTTTCTTTTCATGGACGACAATGAGCCAGCTCATCGCACAGTAGCTGTCGAAGAGCTGTTGGATAGTAAGGATATTGAACGCCTAGAATAATCGCAAGGTCTCCGAATCCAAATCCCATTGAGAATGTATAAGACTTTCTAGTGGTTTTCTTCCTGAGCTCTGATTAGCGAATGGGCTGCAATGCCTCAACAACTATTTGACAATCGCATAGCATAGCCAGAGAAGATAAAACAGCATAGCAGTCGGGGGAGATAATATCCCCTATTAATGGCTCCATGTTTCTTGCTGGACATCTGTCATATGGATGTTTCGGCCTTCAGCCGCATTGTGCTCCATGTTACTTTTTGAATAAAGTTCCTTTTTATCTTTTTGTTTTCTTTTTTGGTAAGTTTTGTTTGCATTACTCATATTCTTACGTCTACACGATCTTATGTTATTATTTGTGTTGATTTGGAAAGCTTTTGCGCAATAGTATATTGAAAAACCCATCTCGTACCTAATTTTTTCACACCAGTGAATATATATATATATATATATATATATATAATCGCTAAAACGATCGTAAAATAGCAATCTCTTAGGACAATGAAAAATTTAATAGAAGCATTAAAGTGATCTATATATTTGTGACAAACATGTTTTCTAATATTATAAACATAAATGCCCGAATATTTATCATAGCAATTTACAACTGAGGTATAATTTAGAAAATTTGGCCTTTTATTCTCTTCAGGCGCGGTATATGTCATACGTAGACAATGTATCAGCTACCGTAGCTCAAGAAGAACATAAAGATCAAAGGGTATTCTGTTCATTTAGAATTTGAGATTATTACAGTTTCATTGAGATAAACACTGCTGTTTCATTTATAGCAACTGCACTGCAGGATTGATATTCGAAAAGTTGATAAAATTTTATAAAGAAATTAAAGTAAGTGCAAGTTTAATAATTTCAATATCGTTCATCCTCAAATATGATTTTAATTCTCTTCGAGACTATTGGTGCTGACGCAAGAAAGAAGCAAGTCAGTGTAAAACATTTGCTCTAGTTATATAACTTCTACTGAAAGTTCTATTACAAAGGCAAATGTTATAATAATTTTGACATATATAGCCAAAGCTATCGCCTTCCTTCTGGGTAATTTTCCACACATGATGTCATATATATATATATATATATATATATATATATATATATAAACTAGCTTATTGCAATGAAACATTACAATAGTCTTAAATCTTAGTCTAATCTTAGTCTTAAAAGAAAATTATACATATTTTTAATAATAAGGTTATATAAAAAAAAATACTTCAAGGTGGATAGCCAGCAATTGTTTAGCCAATATTTATTTATATTTTTATGAAGATCAATCTTTAGATTACCTTAGCTTCAGAATGTATATATATATTACAATGATTTTATTTTCTTTCAAAATACTAATAATAAAGATGTTAAAACTTTCTTATAATTTTATCCTGAGTATTCAAAGTTATTGTAACCTAATATTAGTATGAATGAAGCGAAATATTAAGATTTTTTTGTATTAAAATGATAATAAAATTCAGCCTGATATATATGCTAAAATTTTTTTTTTCCTTTGAGATCAATGTAATATCTTTTTTGGTGAGTTTAAGTCTGAATATTTTGATAAATATAATTTACAACCAAAAATGTTGTGTAATATCACTAAAACATAGGATATTTACAATAGACAGGATAAACTTAGAAAATTTCTTTGGAAGGAGATTCGGAACCTTTGGATTTCATTGAGGGTAACTTATAACTTAATTATAACAATTTTTATTTTTTCCTTGGTGTGATTTAAAATATTCTTTTTAATTTTGTATTTATATTATTGTTTCCAAATATGTTTTTTTTTTTTTTGCTTTTTATATTATGTTTTTAATTTCTTTTTCCTCCCATTTTTTTTTTTTTTTGCTTTTTATATTATGTTTTTAATTTCTTTTTTCTCCCATTGTAGTTATTTTTTAAAGTTTTTAAAATTCTTTCACATTGGTCATCTTTTTCTCTGATAGATGGTATTGCTACATTTCTGGTTCTAACAAGGTTTGAAAATCTTGTTAAGCTTGTGTTAGATTATTATGTGTTTACAAGTCAATTGTCTTTAAAAAGTTTATAATCTTTTTATATCTGATTGCTTGATTTCTCTTTTTTCATTAGTGGATTTTGAAGTACATCCGTATTCTATACTTTTAATTTGGTTTCTTATACTGCAATGAGTTCATTTTGCATGCAGCGTAGTTTAAAATTAATGGAATTTCTATATATTTATATATCACTTTTCTGAGGGGAATGTTGGGTATTCAAAATATATTTAATCTCCCAGTCTACCGTAAGCTAAACTCAGAATTTACGAATGTTAAAATTTCGTTAACCTTTCTCCGGTTTCTTTCGCTTATATATTTTCACTGTTTTTCATGAATTGGCTTGAATTTTTTCTTACTTTGAGGTTCATACTCTTGATATTTTATCCTGTATTCTTTCAGGAACTCGTTATTTAGCTTAATATTTTTGGAGTGTAATTTTCTTTCTTCTAGGTTTTCTCGTTATTTAAAATACTTCATTTTTCTTTTATTTTTTGG
>BMAW01084405.1:79243-93938 GCA_019974015.1 Nephila pilipes | reverse complement strand
ATATATATATATATATATATATATATATATATATATATATATATGTAATTCTAATTATGTTCTTAAATTGAGAATCATAATTTTTGCAAAAAATATTTTTCCTAAAATTACCTAACACAATTGTTATAATTTCGCGTCAACTCTTGTTATTTTATCAAACATGAATTTTTTGAATAAATTTCAGGGAGATTTTATTTTCAAAATCTAACACTTCAGAGGGAAAATATCCGAATACAGTCTTAACTCGTATTAGGATAGTTAAAAAAGATATCTAGAAGAGAGAACATTTTTCATGGAAATAACTTTTTGATAATTTAGTTAAGAAAACTATCCTTTAATTGACATTAAATATGATCTTCATACTCGTATTATCAATTCAATAAATCTTCAAGTTACATGTTTAGATTACATTATGCGAGAGTATGTCTTAAGAAATACTGAAGTTTTTTGAAAAATACATGTTTTTTAAGAATTACAAATAATAAGACTTCAGTAAGTCTATAGTACTATTAAAAAGGCTTAAGAAATTTCAATGAACTAAATAACATCATATTTTTCTTAAAGTCCATTTATAGACGAATTTTTTTGGATTTAACTCTTCAGAGGAAGTACCAAGGTTAAGAGGAAAAAACAGCACTTTTTGTTCATATTTGGTTTTAAGAGCCATGTACTTTTCTCCAAGTAAACTCCTTTCTTTTTTAGACACACTCCATTACAGTTTTCCTATCACTAAAAAGGCATGGGAATTCTGAATGTTTCACATCTTTTTTTTAATACCCCTGGGGTTACGTATTGGTTGGTGTCCGATGTTGGTTTCAGTATTTTTTCTTCCGGAATTTTATGTTATGGAAGGCATCGTTTTTTAGCAATGTGCCATAGGTAGAAAAAAAAATTACGTACAAAAATATCTCCACTAAGATTTGACGTTTTAGTAAATATGAGGTATGAGAAAGCGCCATATCACGTGGGTGAACGCAAACATTGTATGGAAAAAAGTAAGAAGTAAAAGCATCGAGTTCAATATTTGTGAACTTTTGATTCATATTTAACACATAATCAATTTGCTTATTTCTTAGAATTGAAATTTGTTATACGATAAAGCAACAATTAATTATATTATTGCGCTATGTTATTTAATTCATTAACGAATGAAAATTCCAACTTCAGACAGGTATGAATACAAATACATAAACTTTCTACTGAAAGTGATGCAATGTACATGTTGTAGAACTACGAACACGCATGAGATATGAGTGATTGTTGAATTTTATGTCATAAGAGCAAAATCAGGGGAAGCTGCGCTAAACATCTGTTTAAAATAATCCAATTGCTTTATATTAAATCACAATAATATCAATACACAGATTAAAAACAATAATTGATGGGGGAAAAAAGATTGTAACAGTTAAAATTTTAGATTTCGTGTAAAAGGTCAATTTTTCTACAAAATAAATAAATTATGGTGAGGTTACCCCACTTCTCACCAAGTTTAAAATTGGTTAGTGAAAAAATACTAGGCGATGATGATCAAACTATCAACAGACAATAAAATGGGATGAACAGTGTATAGGAAATAGTAGGATGGATAATCGGAAGCACTCTCACCAAACATTAACGCCTATGAGTAAAACGAATATGTCCAATTCAAAAGCGATACAATTAGACACACTCACTCTCCACATTGAAGCAATAGGTGTGCTCCAATAATAGATTTAACCGAATGAAGTTTGTTGTGGTTCTGAAGATTTTCCGATTCGTGCCATGCTGTCTTAATGTACACTGCTGGCCTTAAAATTGCAATATTAGAAAGGGATGATATGACGAATATCAAAATTGCATGAAAAGAAGATGTCAGGATAGGCAAATGATTAGTATTTCAGCACATTTGCACAATGCAGGATGGAGAAATGACAGCTGAAGCACTACATAAAAGAAAAGTTCTGTAGTGGATTATCATTCAAAAAACTCTTTGTAAGGTCAAAGTTTGATATAATTTCGCGTTATGCCTCAAATAATAAGAAATGCTTACTAGAAAATATCAGAATTAGATAGAGGCAGGGTCCTGGCCTATCGAGAATGTGAATTACTGTTCCGTGATACCGTTCGTCTCGCTGGTTTTAATCCAATCCCTGCCATGCGAATATGGAATCAATGGGTTGCTGAGGGTCATACTGAACGTCGTGAATTATCTCATGTTCTCACATGATTAAAACCCAGGAGGACCGATATCGGCCCCGCAAAACAAAACAACCCACATCACGGACCATTTTTCAGGAAATGGGCATGTTTTGAGCAAGTCCAGTATCTGCTTGTAAATGCAACGACGTTTGCAGCGTTGACTGTCAGCATGGTGACAATAACTTCTGCTTCCCTTGACAATGCTGCAAAGAGAGAAATGGCGATTTTGCTGCACAAGATGACAAAGTTTGATACAGGAATGGAACAATGTTATCTTTTCAGACGAGTCCCGGTTCTGCGGGTAGTATTCCGCATACGTGTATGGGAGGCTCCGTGGAGATAAATAATTGCGTGCTTGTACTCGATATCGGCATAAGGGCCCTACACTTAGTGTGATGGTTAGGACAGCCATTAGATACACGACACGCACATCTCTAGTTTGGATCGATTGCAATTTGAATGGATATCGGTACATTTCTGATATCTTACGTCCAGGGGTTGTACCTTATCTTCGAGGCATGCCATTCGCCATCTTTCAATAAGGTAATGCAAGACCATATGTTGTATGTCATGTTCTGTCTTTTCTCGATACACAGGGTATTCGATTGTTACCCTACCCTGCAGAGTCTCCTGATTTATCACCCAATTAAAACATATGTTCCTGGATTGATGAGGGACTGTCCCACCACCCCTCACCAGTTAATACGATTGATGAAGTGTGGCATAGACTTGAAGCAGCATGGAATGAGTTCCCCATTTTTGTCATCGAAGCCCAGATCAATTCCATACCTAAACGGGTAAGGCCGTTTTATCTGTCTGGAGTGACAACTATTTCTACTAATTTCACGGCCCAAATTGCTTGCCAATTTCATCATTTTGTCTTCATGCCATACCATTAGCGAACAATAAATACCTTTTTTGTATTTATTTTCCTTCAGGGTGTTACAATTTTAATGGCCTGTAGTGTATTTTAAATGCACTCATTGATATCATATAGCTGTCCTGCGAGGTGCAGATGATTCTGTGACAATCATGCAAACGTATCTACTTTTTCTTTGCCAAAAATACCGACATGACTAGGTATCCAATGAAGTTTCCCACTGTTATTTGTTCTGTATATAGTGCAAATGACATCTACATTGTCGTTACAGGACAAGTCAGATGGTACAAATTTTTCAGCGTTTTTCAGAAACTTATGCTTTCAGCATATACAATGAAATTAGCTGGATTTGTCGACTAGTATACGGGTATTCCCTCAAAACGGGAAATAATATTAGGAGACATTACGAAGCTACAACAGTTTCTTTCTGAAGATACTGAGGATGCTCATACTGCATTGAAAATTGAAGACGAACCAGATGAAGAAATTAGTGCATTGTCATCTATTGCAGCATTTAATGTTTATTCGAAGACTCAATACAAATCAAATAACCCTTCCCCATTTTTCCCTTTCTTTAATGTTTCTGGACATTGGCCCTAGATTGCAAGGCTGTCATGGATTTATAGGTATGTGTGCAGAAGCTAAAGACTACTGGGCATTGCTTCTTTTGCACAAACAAGGGACATTCCTTTAGGAATTCTCTTAGAAAGGGTAAAACCTTTTGTATCAAGTGAATTGGGAAACACCATGTTTTAGTTAGCAAAATTTCCGTCACAGATCAAGTTCTTCCTGTGACAACTTCAAATGGAGTAAACGTTTTTCGTCCAATGTTACTCAATTACAAACTTCTAAGGTGTTCATTACCAGCCTCTCAGAAATAACGAAATTAAGACATCGTATTCTTGATGGTGGTTCCCAATCCAGGTTTGATTCGACTCCTTTAGTTGATATTTTGAATTTAAAGATGATCCTCTCTGACACATTTGAAGTTCGAGGATTTGAGTCTGAATTAAGTTAAAATCAATCTCGGAGAAGAGTTGAGCGGAAATTGACAAACATTTCTGACAAGTCTAGTGTTTGCCTAAGTGCATTTGAGAGCTCTAATACGTATGCATCTCATTAAACAGTTCCGATGGATGTTACTTTTTTTGCTCGCCAGAAAAATATGAAACTTCCTAATCCATATGAAGATGAAAGTGACTTATCAATCGAAGTTTCAATTGGAGCTAATTTCTATTGGATCTTGATGATTGCTGAACTTCCTGAAAAGCTCATTGAAAGTATGAGTTTGATGCCCTCCATATTCGGAAGAATTTTTAGTGGCTCTAGATCAATGACTAACATTGAGTTCACCACAACATCTGCTTTTAAAAAAACAATTATAAAGATGAAACGATTTTGCAATTAGAAGATGAAGATGTCCGCACCTTTTGGGAATTAGAGATTCTTAGAATTCAATCAGTACAAGAAAGGGAGTTGTCTACATGTAATGAAGACATTTTGAAACAGTTTCATGACTCCATTTCTCATCTGACTATTATGCCGTTGCTCTACAACGTTTGAAGTGTTTGAAAATAAACTGAAAAACATAGTCTACCGAAATTTAGATCACGTACGTATGCAAAATTATATTGATAAGAATCAAGTAGAAATTCCTCGAAACACACCATACATTGATTTAAGAAATTTTATACCCCTAATCATGCAGTGAAAAGGCGGGAAAACCAAGATATAAAATAATTGTATTGTATATGATAGATCTTCGTATTCATCACGAAATCCATCTTTGAATGATGTTTCTGATCTGGGACCGAATCCACAGTCAGAAAGTTTGACCATACTATTACATATATGAGCTTTTCAATTTTCATGTGATATTAAATTCATTTATATTATACATTATCAATCATGAATGAATTAATTATATATGCAATAATTCATGCATTCAGTATGAATATTCAGTTAAAATTGTATGTATGAAATGTGGAAAAGTATACCAAAAATACAGTGTATGTCATGTCATTATTAATATAATAAAAACATTACATGGTTCAGAAATCCATTTGTTCCACTACTTAACAATATTTATAGGTAAAATTTCATCCCAGTGGACTCCATAAAGTCATGTATTCTGGGAAATAACTTTTACACCACCTTTGTAAGTGCTAAGAGTCTCAGAGGATCTAAAGATTTTGGAAACTGATTTTTGAGAAGGAGGTGTTTAGTAATGAGTTCTAGTAAGATGTGTGTTGTGTCTATAACGTTTAGATGTAATATGTCTTCATCAGTGTTTCACTTTATACCCAGAACGTTTGTGATTGTTATGAAGTCCACACTCTTTTGCTAAGTTTTTTCAGTCGTTAGGAGTACACGATATGTACGCAGGAGATGGGTTTTGATGGGTTCTGACAGACAAGACACCGCATATTTTATGTTTATTTTTTTTTAAAAAAATTATTCTGTTTTAAAACTTTTCTTTGCAAAAAATTTTGAAAAAAAAGAAGTAAACTGTCACTAAAATCATAAACGTTAATAAAACTTTACTCATAAAAATAAGCAAACTCCTCTCCTTCGAAAAGAACACATTTCTCAAAGAGATAAAAAGGGAGAAGGAAAAAGATCAATGGAATTTGTAGGATGTGTGATAGCCGGCCGTACTAATAAAAAGATGAATTCCGATTAACAAAATGGTTTTACTCTGAATAAAATTATGCCAAATTTTGAAATATGCGCAAGAAACGAATTATAATTTTATGTACGTCCATACATATTTAAATATTAAACAAATTAAAAGTATAAGCTAGGTTTTTTTCTCAACATATATGAAAAAAAATTGTATTTTTAAAGAAATGATCATGTAAAAATTATTCCAACTGCATAATTGCGAAAACAATTTTTTTTCTTCAAAGTAATGTAACTTTTACCTTCATTAGTTATATATATATATATATATATATACTGGATGAATTCTGTAATCGATAACGGTACGGCGAAACAAAAATTACCAGGAGTGTAATTAAAGAATGTCCTGTATTATAAAAGTATAGAAAACAGGGAGTAAAAATAATCTTTCATACAATCTTTCAGACAATTATTCCTTTGTGTACATCAAATGTATCATTCATTACGATGAAAGAAAAATACGTTGAACTTCGCCATCGTAATATAACAAAAATTATATTCTTTGTTCTTAAGTTGACCTAAAAAATTACTCATGCGTATTCTTACCAGAAGCAATCACTTCTCAGTCAAATTCCCGTGTTAAGAAAAGAACTGTAAAATATTGTTTAGCAGTTGGTAACAAAGCAAGGAAATATATTAACAAAAAACAAAAAATCATTCTTTATTTCGTAACAATGAGATCTTTAAGATAGATTACTTTTGGTAGGCTTTATATGCTTAATGCTTAAATCTTTTTTTTTATCTGTGTGCTTGTGTTCGAAAAGTAAGTATAGAAAACAGAAACTGTTTTTGTTGCTTTTCTTGACTTTTCAGCAAAATAGTTTCAAGACCATAAAAGTTATATGTAAGGTTATTTATTTATTTATTTTCATTTGAGTTGATGCAACCTTCGATCACAACTTTTACTAAGAAGTTGAAGAATTAAGATTCAGTTTAAACTTCCTATCATGAATTAATTTAATCGATCCTTTGTATCATTTATTTCATGACATCTCCTATAGTGTTTCATTATGACATCTTATTTTTAAGTATTCAACAAATTTATACCTTTCTTTAAATCCTACAACTATTTTTTTTCTTAACAAAATAGAAGAAAATGATTTTTTTCTTCAATGAGTCTAATCGACCCACAGCACTAATATGCATAAAATTATATACACAATAAATTTAATATTTTTGGCTAGCTTGAGAGCTAAATAATTCTCGATAGATAATAGGAAAAGATTTCCTCCTTATTATTTTCCACAAGATGCAACTCATGTTTGATGTGTGGACCAAAGTAGAATGAATTGGTAATCCTCCTTTCAGCTATGCACCCTGAGGCCAAAGTATCAGTTGAAATAGAATAAATATATTACGTAACATATTACCAAAAAAAAAAAAAAAAAATCTAAAGGCAAAAAAGCTACTAGTAATAAATTAGTCACATAATATACATGTCAAGGTGAATTTGTAGATTATCTGAGTCTTATTATACGATATAATTTACCTAATATCAATTAATACATTTTCTGTTTTTATGCTTGTAAATCTTTCTTAGAATCAAAATAATCTACATGCTAGAAAGATGCTTTTTAAAAAAACTTTAATGCAGCAGACTAAACCTCATGGAAATATTAGGATGAAAAACATACCCCAGAAATTAGTAATTGCAGCAGATGAGAAACGGCGAGTCTTCAGTGGACCCAAGGCTCGAACGTGCAACTGGATGAAAGCATCCTAAGCCTTGATTCTACTACCATGACCACTAGACTATCGCAGACAAATTTTTTGTGAAGAACATGTACAAATGAACCGTAAATTGTGTTTGTCATTAAAAATGTATTAACAATAAGGAATTAGGGATGTCAAACATAATAAATTTGCAATTCAAAAATTCTGTTTCTTCTGACACGTTCAAATACTTAAACCTCTTTATATAAATAAGACATTGGACGATTTAAGGGTATGGAACTATGGAAAAATGAGAGAATAATAAAGAAATAAAATCGTTTTGTCTACTTTGATAAACATAGAAATAAATGAAATAAAGCTATTAAAATGTTTTAGATTACTTATAATAAATGTAAATTGACTAAGTTTTACAGTTCTAAGCAAACACATCATAAATATTTCAACAGTTTAGGAAGGTTAAACTGTTTAAAATAGGCTTTTATTTAATTGAATCGAAATATATATTTCTATTTTAGAATACAAGATGTATTCACATTTAACCATAGTAAATATATTAAAGAAGGAAAAAAGCTTTTTAACCGTTTTTTAACGATATTATCTACGTTTATATTTTAATAATTAATTTTCTTGTATGAAGGAATTAAAAGTAAGTTGTCATTGTAAATAACTTAAGTATTAAGGCTAATTAAGTAACTCATAATTAAAAGCAAAACCTAAATTATGAGCTATATCGGATATGTCCTCTAGGGATCGCAATTATTTTTTATGTTATAGAATATTTTATAATTAATTATCCATTCTACTTTTCAAAGTGAGTCTATTATAATTTTTTAATTAAGTCATGCTGATATAGAAGGGATGAAGTGATCTACACTTTCTAGTTTAAGTTGTAAATTCTTTCAAACGTGGTCGATAAGAGATATTGATATTGAAATTTACGTTGAAGAAGAATAGAGATCAAATACTATGTTAGCAAAATGTGTTTGCAAACTTACTTTTTTTTGAAAGTATTTATTATACATATGATATTAATAATTAAATATTTTCTCATAATTTCTTTTTTGTTTTAAATATATTTATGTTGCAGTATAAAACAGATAGTACTTTCACCCTATGATAACGATGGTTTGATAATAGTACGAGTTTCTTGTCTATAAAACCATAATGATGACAAATATTATTGAATCTGCCAACATTTTGAGATGTAGGAATTGAAAGAATTCCTTGAAAATAAGCTTTACAATTCCTTGTACTTGAACTATACTTAAGGAGTTCAGATTTCTTCTACTTCTATCGCGATTATTTTTGGAATTCTTTGAATATGAATTTTGATTTACTAGAATGAAGCTTCTCTACATATAAGAGGTGTCAAACATAGTTCCGTTTCCCTTCATAAATGAGGTGCTTAGGTAGTTCAGTTTCCCGACGAAAAAGAGGAGCCTACGTAGCTCCGTTCCAGAACTGAAAAGAACTCTTCTTAAAACTTTTTAAGCCCACAACTCATCTGCAATGTCATAACAATCGGGAAAGCCGTTGTGCAGCGTGCCTAACTTTCAGAGCGTCCCTGACATTTATTAAACAGTAGGATCACCTTAGTTTCATCTGCTTTTCATTAAAGTGTCAGCTCCTCTTGAGATAAATTCTCTGTCAAACTCTTTCTTTGGATAATAAAAGTTATTATTATCGTTCTTTCGCTTAGTTTTCTTATCTTATAACCGTTTTACACTAGCATATCATGTTGCCCACCATTAGGAGTTAGATTTCCTTCTCATTAATCACATAATTATCAACTATGCTTAACTTTTTTAACCGGTATGTAAGATAAAATTCTGCTATAAACAAATAAAATAATTATTAAAGTTTTGTCATACGCTTTAATGAATTATTCAAAAAAATTTCTTTTCCAAAATCCTCTTCATGTTCCTCGCTATAGCATAAATCATTGAAAAATAATGATTCGTAATCAGAAAAATTGAGATTCTGATGAAAAGAAACTTACTCAAAAGTTTTAAAAACTTCAAATTTTTTAAAAGTTAATATAAGACACCCCGATTAAGAAATACCTTTTATATTAATATTTTGCTTCTTTTTAACTCGTAGAGTCTCTTTGTGAAATTACTTACATGAATTTTCCTTAAGGTGTTTGGAGTTCCTCTAATAAATTAAGTTCAATGTGGTATATGCTCGGATAGACAATAATTTTTTTACCATATAAGGGATTTTATGCCACAATTTGTGCATAGCAATTGACATATTAAGTTGATGAAAAAGGCCGAATTTATCATCCGGGGGAGGGGAGAGTATCGTGCAAGATTTCATACTAAGAACTTAGCTTCAGGTCATATGATAAAGTTTGAAGATTTATTACTGAGTTTTGTTATTCCTTTATAATAAGTATTATTTTACAACTTCCAGTATGAGGCATATAACACAAAGCAGATCTGTTTCAGTTAAACAGAGTGAACTAAAAATAAATGTTGAAAAAGGCAAACTGTAAATTCTACTAAATTTAAGCCTATTTAAGATTCCATCAACGATAGCGATTATATGAGAGAAATGCAAGTTTTCTATATGCAAACTCAACTCCTTATCGTTAGTTAAATGTGTCATCTCTCTGTCAACATGTGGATCCAGTTGCCTAGTGGTCATTATCACCTAATTCGCTGCTGGGGTTGCCTTTGTCAAGTCGTGGGATTTAACATAGCTTTGATGTCATCGAAACCCTTCCGCGCATTGGGTCTGATGATCTTTAAATCTGTTCCTCCCTCCTCTTGGTATGGTGTAGCAGTTTAGCGAGGGAGGTGTTCTCATGTGTTGTCCTCATCACTTAGCCAAGATTCAGAATTATGAGGTCCATTAAGTTGCTTCTAAGTGCTATACTAACAAACATTCAGTCATTTTTTTATACCGTTGCTGTTGGAGATGTAGATGTTATATTTAGACTTCATAACAAGATAGAGGAAAAAAAGATGTTGCGTATAAATCTCCAACAGACTTCGTAGCTGAAATATCCATCAGATTTATCTTCACCGCGAAAGCTTATGAATAAGACTAGAAAATCCTACTAAATAGCAACACTTTTCAATTATTTCATGTTGTTAATATAGGCTTGCTAAAAGAAGTAGAGTCAACAGAATAGAACAAATTTCCAAACAAAAATGAAGCAAATAAAAACATAAGAGAACCTAATAAATATTATTACCTAATAAGTAAATACTAATATACCCCACATCCTAAAATATGTATTACATTTAATAAAAATATGTGTCATATTTATTTTTATTGTGTTTAATGTATTATAATTAGGAAATCAAAATATAGTACTAAATAAAATTTCCGCCTTTTGCATCTTTTTCGTCATTTTCCTGTAAGACAAATTTTTATTCCTTTACTTTTTTTTGTCTTAAGAATGCATTTTAAATAGCTTTTTTTATTTAATTTAAAAGATAAATCTCATAATGAATGAGACGTTGAGTTTCCCCGTTTTATTTTTAAAAATAATATAATTCATTCAATAAATATATGATATATTAAAATAGTTATGCATATTGTATTTTACATATCAAACTGTTGTGTATTCTCTTTGTTATCATTTAAAAATGGGATTTTACAATTTTTTTATGATGAAATATACATATATTTACTTCTTTATTCACTTTATGTTTTGAATATGTCCTCAATAGTGAAATAAATCCAATTTTTTCAGGGACATAAATTATTCTATACGTTCGTACTTTATCATTAATTATGTTTTAATACTCTATTGAAAACCCTCAGGTACTTTATTTACGTTGTTGGGAACGTTAGAAATTATTTAATGCAAAGGAATTGATTTCAGAATCGTTGGAGTCGTGATTATAATTCTTTTAGCAACAGATTCTGAAATCCCAAAAGTAAAAACAAATAACATCGAATCTAAAATCCATTTTCATGGAATGAACCCTATTGCGATTTCTCCTTTAACTAACACCTTGGGGTCTTCTTATTATGTTGTTTGAATTCAAAATTCCTCCCAATGAGGGAAACGCGACTTATGTAAATTGGATGAGATTTTGTGAAGTGTAAGTAATAAAATTGAGGGGATACATATGTAAGCTGTTAAGAATTTAATACTGAGGTCGATAATTAATTTCGTGACGAATATTGTGAGCTGAAATTAATAAGCGAAATATCGGTATCAGATCTGTGTTGAATAGCCTTGGGAATGAGTCCTGTTAGAGTCGACGAAGGATTTGTAACTTGAATCCTTAGTCCTGTTCATCTAAGACCTAGAATTCAAAAGAGTTGGTAAGAGAAAGATTAATTTATTACTTTAATCGTTAAATCAGTTGCAATAGAAATTGTTACCTCAGAAAGACATCAATATTGAACATTCGTTGAATCGCAACATTCGTTGCTCTGGATAAAAGAACTTAATTATTAATTACAACTGTGTAAATATGTATCCATTGGACTATTATTTAATGACTATATACATAAGATTTATAAACGAAAGTGAAGGAAATAATACAGGGGCGTTATGCTTTTATTAAATGAAATCCACTTTTCAGATAATGTTTTTCTTTGAAGATTCAGATAAGGGTCATTTGTTGTAAAGGCTAAAATCAATTTAGGTTTTTGATAATTGCAGTTAAAAAAGATGTTACATTAATATTCAATTTCATATTGGTCTATAAGAATTGATTGTTTGATGCACAAAATAAAAAAGTGTAATTATTTCATTAAAAATATTATTCTATTATAAAGATATTTTTGTTCCAAGTTAATTTGTGCTAAATGATCTCAAATTATTATATACATATTTATTAAAAAAAACTATTATACCATGTTAATTTTAAATTTTATTAAATTAGAAATTAAAAAGATTAGATTGCTTCTGCTCAAAATATGTAATAGTAAGGTAAAATAAGTCTTACAAAATATGATTGCTCAACGAAAGGGAGAATGGCGTATTATTAAAGTATTTAAATAAGTCCGTAATGCTCTTAGGATATTTGAATTTTGAAATAAAATAATGATTTTTTTTTAAATTTTGAATTTAATAATTTATAATCATTACAATTCTTATATTTTAATTGTGTCGTCCTTTTACATTAACAACACAAACAGTTGCATTTAGTTCTTTTAATTTATATACGTTTTTATTGGCTGAGAAAAAGTATCGTATCTTAGGGTGGTCATTGCGGGTGGTTAAAATAAGTACTATTTGCATTGTTCTTCAAATTTTAATACTGTTTCCATATATTTATGTAATTATATGATGTTTATCACGAAAGAAATTTCAAAATGTTTTAATAACTTATACCATAGTAAGGTCAAAGGACGTTTGCAGACGTCTAGGTCTAAACTGTAATCAAATCAAGAATGTTAAAATGAATTACTCACGCATCAGTAAAATAACTCACCAAATAAATAAAAAAATATCATTGACCATACTGTAATTGAGATCCTTCTAAAAGATACAAGATAAACATACAAAAACACATGAATATTTTTTTTTCATTGTTACAGGAAAAATGTACCAAATGTAATTATGTAGTTTAGAAGATACATAGCATCTTTTGTAGTACATAAAAAGTATTTCAGTAATTCGTGATATAACATAATACATCCTCATTCGTTGAGAAATTTCATTTTTATGTAAAAGGATATTCTTAAGTTGTATAAAATAGTGAAAGAAACAAATAAATAATAATGAACTGTTCTGATATTTAAAAAATTTAATGTTTTGCTGTGTTGTATAATCATACAAAATTTCATGTTCGTAAAAAAGGCTTTTATGTTAAATAAATCAAATAAATTTAAATGCCTTACAATATAATAATTCTGTTCAAAATGCATTAAAATCTAAACAATCAATCGCAATGAATTTCTTAATAATATGAAACTCATTGAATTTTTATTCCAAATTTTCTGTTAAGAAACAATTCCAATGAGCTCACAGTTGCAAAAATTAAAAAGAAATTGTACAGTAATTCCTCTCTGAAGTTTAATTAACTTATAGAAGATAATTTCATATGGTGTTTGGTATGTAAATTAGTTTCAAAAGTCAAATTTAATTTAATTAAATTTAGAAATAATTTTTATTAAATGTAACAGTTTATCAAAGTTATTACAAAAATTTTAAAAAATTAAATTTTCCCTCTCCTCAATAAAATATCAAAGATAATTTTTTGAAATCTGCAACATCTCAAAGATACAACATCCATTACAGAAAAGAAAAAAAAAAACTTTTTAACCGCGTTGATGATAAGATAAATACGTTTCACTTCAGAGTTCTCCTGTTTCAATACAACTTACGCGGTATACATCAGATGCTACCTATCTTACGTGAAGTCATAAATCACCAAGTTTTCTTGAACTTCTTTGTTATCTCTTTAGTCTGGGCATTTTTCCAAGAGAACAAAAATGTCGACCGAATCAGGTCAAAGAATTCAAGAGTTTCCTTCGTTCAGCTTTTTTATTGTACTAATAAATACATATAATAATTTGATAAAATTATATATATATATATGTGTGTGTGTGTGTGTGTTTGTGTGTATAAAATATGCATAAATAATTTTTTTTGAAAATGAAAAATGGATATTAATATATTTAATGTTATAACAAGTTTTAGACTGTTAAGCTGGGTGATACTAGAATTATAAGTCTAAGTATTCCAATATATATATATATATATATATAAATTAAATTAAAATACGAAGTCTTAAATGCAAATTTTTTTAATAAACTATGGATAGGTACAATGTCATAGAAAACTCTGGGACTAAGGGATTGTAGCTTTATTTTACTAAATAAAAGATCCCTAAAATGATTTAAAAATTCTATAACGTAAAAGGATATTCATCCAAAGAGGTGTTAGCTTAATGGTTCAGCATTTTAGGATATTTTTATGTTCTGTGTTATATCACATTAAAAACTTCCCTGGCATCATCACCTCTTAAATATGAGTGATAATGGAAAAATGTCATATCTGCGAGGGAAAAGCTACATTTCACCCGAAAGCATCAGCTTTCTTATTTTTTATTTGATCTTCCCCACCTTTATCGCTGAAAAATGTTTTGAGGAAAGTAGCATTTTGGAATTACATATGTTTACTATCGCTTAAAATTTACCTACGTAAGCGATTGAAACTCATTTTTCACATAACTGGAAAGAAAATAAATGATACACATTTAGAAATAACAGTAATATTAAATAAATATTTTTAGAAAAGCTTTTAGAAAACTCACTCCTAAAAAATCTTCCAGTTTGTAATAATTTTATTTGTGCATTTTTTTT
>BMAW01084405.1:50109-64261 GCA_019974015.1 Nephila pilipes | reverse complement strand
CTGTTTTCAAATTTTTAATACATTTTTGTGAAAAATACTGTTTTATTTGTATTTACTTCATTTTATCTTATTTCTTATAGTTCATCTTCTTATTTGAAAATATTAATGGAGTTATGGTTTCTTCATTCTACTTTTATTTACCAAGAATTCGCATCGTTAAAAAAGAAAATGATATTTTCAGCTTTTAGCAAACTATAAAATATATTAGACTGAATTTCTTAAAAATAAAATCTAATAATTCACAAAAAGGGAAAACAATGAAATCATTTATAAATGATTCATCATTTAGTGAAATAAGCATGAAACATGTTTTCCCCGTTGATTAGCTCCCAAGAATGATTGATGAAATAAGGCTCTAAAGGATAGTTAAATTATTAAAAAAAAAGATATATCCTTATTTTAAGCCTTCTATCATTGAACTTCTAATTTAATGCGTGTAATTATCATATCCCATAAGTACTTTCCTGAAATATTTTTACCCAAACGTAATTTCAGTCATTCATCCTTGATTTATTTATTATGATTCGCTAATGAAAGCTAATGTTCTGTACCCAAAAGGTAAGAAATACTCGAGAGTCATTCTTTCTTAAATTCCAAATATAAAATTTTTTCTTTTTAACAAATAAGTCTTCACAGTAAAATGCATATTTAAAAAAAATAAATTGATGATAAAAGGCAGAATTACACTAATGTTAAGCCCTCGCTGATTTTTATAAGAAAGCAAAAATCATTCAGTGTTTTAATACCTTGATTTGAAATGTAAAATTCATACTAAATGTTTTAAAAACATAAATTTTTTTTTAAAAAAAATTTAAATGTGATAATGATATTTCAATGATGTGCCTTTTGTGACAAAAAGAAAAGAAAATTAACTTAAATTTAAAATTGATTTACGCAGTATTTTATATTTTTTTTACATTATTATTTAGTCTTAAGAAGCGACATGTAAAATTATTCATTTTAGGTAAGGATAAAATTAAGCGATTTTGAAGTTTTGATATATTTTTTTGAATCAATTTCCATAAAGATCAGTTAAAAAATAAATATAAACAATGATGAAAAATATATTCTCTGACATATGGGTTCACAGTATATTCACAAAGATAAATATGTTCACAAAATATTCACAAAGATAAATATTCTATATTCACAGAATATTCACAATAGCGTTTTTTTTTTTAAAAAATGAAAAAAAAAAAAAATAGATATAAATTTTAAAAACTTCATATTGAAAAATACTCTAGTATTAATATCATATTTTAACTTAACTTGTATATAGAAAACCATAGACTTTATTACGTTACTAACTCCTATTTAATAAATCAATTTTTTGTATATTACATACGAGCCTTTATTGAAAAGTTATACCTCCGTGTCCATTACTTTTTTATTTGTTTTCTGATTTCCACATTTTACATTACCTCAAAGCTATGTGTGTAGTATATGCAATCTATTTGTTTTCACTATTTACATGTTTGGTTTGCAAGCTGAAAAATGAAGAAGATTGCTATCCATAAAGAGATGAATTTGAAGCAATAAGACATCATTGATCTTTGGACCCAACCTTCGTCTTTTCCAAAAGAGAACTTTGAGAGCCCTCACTTTCAATTAGATGACAAGATTAAACCTGCTATTAAAGACTAATGTCAACAACAAGAACCAGAATTGTTTCCTTTGAGTAACTGTGATGATGCTCATTAAATTTATCGAAATCATTTCCATATATTAAGCATTGAGAGTTGGCTGCCACTCAAATTTAGTCCTCAGCCCTTGACTGCGACTGAAATGTAAAATGAATTTCTCGTTGTCTTAGAAATACACAAATTGATACTAACTAAACTAAGCTAGTAGAAAGAGTAGTCATTGTTACCAACTCTAAAAACGCCGCCGATAACTCTAAAGCGCCGCCGTAAAGCGGCAGATGCAAGTTAAATCTGTTGGGTTTCAAAGTCCAGAAATTGATATAGCGAGCCCCTAGTGCCAGCCCAAGGTCGACTTCAAAACATGATCTCAAAACTGAGAGGTATATTGTTTGTGTTTAGCAGACCTTTGGGTCGGGCAGAGAAATGCAAATGAAAATGGACCCAAGGTGATAAATAAACTAACTATAACAGAAATTCATATGAAAATGTATTGCAAATTAAAGCAAAAACGGAACACAGTTTCAAAGAGAAGACAAATTTTTTTTTAAATGTTTTGATAGTTCATCAAAAAATGTAAATTACATCTCTTATGTTTATTTTCTTTGAATTTTTCAAGTAGAAAAATACACGAATATATCAGTCTGTTAAATTTGCCTTGTTGCCATTGCTATCATCATACAAATATATTCGTATTAGAAATTATTGACGATTTTGTTTTGAAATTATTCATGGAAAGGTTCTTGGAAGAAAACTTAACCAGATGAAATTAATACTGCGAAAATACTAAGAATATTTTGTAATAAAAACATACGATTTCCTGGTTATTTTTTGAAATTTCATGATACTTATCTTTAAACTTTTCAGTATTAGAGTTTCCGAATGGATTTGATGCCAATTTTTAAAAAAAGTCTTATTCGAGTTTGAAGAAAGTAAAATTTTTCATTACGAAACTTAAATAATTATATTTTGAATTTAAAGAGAGGGCAGATGTACAAAATTAAGGAAAAAGCAGCTTTTATTACACAAAAATTCAGAACTCGACGACGGAAAAAGAGTGTTGATTGAATACATAATTCTAACAAGTTCTGATGATTCATAAGCTCGTGGTGAAAAAAATTGCGATAAAAAAGTATTTGGGTGGAAGAGACATGCATTTTGCAGATTTCTTCACTGCGGAACGAAGTTTTGAAAGATATGAATCGTACTGATAGTAGTAGTACTGCATGGGGGAACACCAAAAAATAGGTAATAAATGTGAAAAGCGAATTTTTTTCAAAGAGATTTTTAGTTTCAAATTCTCAATATATCCACCACTACATTCCAATATTAAATGTAATCGCAGGAATTGGGGTTGTCTCTAAAGACCTGCGTTTTGCATGTCAAATTCCCTACTTTTATCACCTCATGATTAATTTGCATACAACATACAACATGAAAATGTATACTTTGAATTTTGCAATCACACAACTATCACTCTCCATTATTATTTTTGTGTATTTAAAACGTTCTTGTAGTATTCAATAACGTTTTCGTACCCTAACTTTGTGATTTTTGAGTCATGTCCGTAAGTCCCTTCTTAGAAATTATCCGCTCGTATGAACTCTATGTTGCGATATTGAACTATTTTTTCGCGCGTATCATATAAAATCCGAAACCACGGTGAAGATAAACTGTAAGTCACTCTTCTTTAGATTTTTATAATGCGATCTACTTTCGTAACGAGCTTTTGAAACAAATAGTATATCATAGTTCGAGTTGAAGACAAAAAGGAATTGATATGTTTTGATATCTTGCAGAATGCAGAAATTCTTTGAAGATGTTATACAGAAGTTCTTTGGTGATGAAAAGTTGCTTTTGTTTGCACTGTATGTGTTTTCTGTAAAAACTTCATTTTTTTTTTTTTTTACTTTTCATCATTTTCTGTAAAGATTGTTTCCTTTTCCGTCAGAATAACTTGGAATTTAATTTACAAGAATGATTTATATATGCAATCATTGAGACAAGCAATATTTTATGCTTAGATGCATTTCTTACACACGAACTGATAGATGATATTTTTCATTCAATTTAATAAGTATTGTGTCTTATGCTAAGAATTTCAATCGTAGAATTATGCTTATCATTAAGACAATTATATAAAATCTGGATTTGAAAGGCTTCATAATAATGTAACTGCTATGTTTGTGAAATCATAATGAATTAAAATTTATCCAAACCTTTATTTATCCTATCACACAAATAAATTCTTTCTATGTTAAATTTCTATTTTTCTCCTTCTTTTTTCTTAATTCGTTTTAAATTGTATTTTGAATGAATCATTACTCATAAATATATAATGATTGCATGCGTTTTAATATTTATTTCATTAATTGAACAGACATTTTTTTAGAAAATTCTTCTTGTCATTCTTCGTAAAATTTCTCAATAAAAGATGATTTATTTGCTTTTGTAACTTTTATCTTTTAAATCTCCTTAAAGAATAACATACATTTTTCTTTAGGTACTATTTTTTACTAAAGAATAGAAAAATAAATTAATATTTTTGAAAGCAACCTAGAATTTCAATATTTTTCAAGACCTTTTTATATTCAAAAATAATTTGATTTCTCTTGAGTTTGAAACATAAATAAATACGCAAATAAAGTTTTCTAACATAAAACGTAAGATTGTGAAACGAACTCAAATCCAATATGAAGTAAAATCATCTTAGTTTATTTCTTCAGACATATTTCCTATTAAAACTTAAAGAAATTATATATATATATATATATATCCTCTTTCTAATTCCTGTACCTCACCATACATCCTGAAATCTACGGTTGAAATAACGATGTGTAAGAAAATTCGCAATTTATGCTTTCCATTGCAGCTCTGACTAGCGTTTCACTGTTTGCTCTCCGCCTATGCATTGAATGAAGAAAATTGCTTGTTTAGATGTTTTCTACCACTTAAATTTTTGTCCAATACAAGAGTATCTAGCGCCTGTATACTCAACCAATCGAAATGAAATTTGAAATATTGTTATTGGAGATACGTACTTGAGATTGTGATGATTTAAAACAATAGAACTGTGTTGGTTGCTGTTGAAGGGAAAATATTTTGAAATTAGCAAATAGCAATACCTACTTTTTCCTGAGAAAATTGATCAATACTTGGAGACATCATCAATAAGATTAGAACGATACACATATAAACAAATTGCTGGTGTAAAACATTTGCAAAGATCATTGAAAAGGAAGAACGAAAAAATAAGAGAGGGGAGAGAAACAATACTTTTATTGAAATTACATGTCTTCAACGTGTTCACATTCACAGGCGATAAGGCATTGCAAGCGGGATATTATCAACAACAATGAGGAACCTAACATAGCAGGAGGAATCAATATAACTTCACTCTTTATGGCATCTTTCAATTCTGACGAATCTCCTGGATCTCATGAATACTCTCCAGATAGCCCCAATTATTTAATGTAACAACTTACTTAGAATTATCATATTAGTTTATATGCCTTTAGAATTTCAAAATAATTTAAATACTTTCAAATCCCTTTTGCAAATTGTTGATTGTCCTAACAATTTTTAAAAGGAAAATGAAAATAATTTTTTTTAAGAAAAGAATAATGTTATTATTAATTTTATTTTACATTTGATTGTATAATGAGTTAATGTTTTAAAAAGAAATTTAAAGTTTAAAAATTGTAGAATTTTCAAATTATAATTCAGTTTTTTTAATATTTATTTATTTTTTAATTATTATTATTCATTTTTATATTTAAGAATCTTATAACCATTCTCTTTTCGTAACGTATAGCAGTCTAAGGCCTGTTAAACATTAAAAAATATTATTTTCCATTTTTTTTCTTCAATTGTTGGTATTTTGTAGTTTTTCAAATGATCTGCCTCTTTGTAATGAAGTTGGGAGTTGCTAATTTAATTGTTCTTCAAAATTCATAATTTTTTGAAACTTCTGTAATGCATAATACTTTTCTTTTATATTAAATTTAGATATTTATTTTTATTCTTTTCTCTTTATTTACAATGTGTTATCTGTACATTTTTATGTATTGATGTACATCTTTTTACTCACTAGTACAATAATGATTCCTTACATGCCGTTTTATTTTTTAATTACTGAGATTACATCCTAATACGCTTTTGATAGAAGTATTGCTATTTAATTACGCATATATATCATTAAATTGCAATACTTCAATCAAAAAGTTACTCAATGGCCGCTGTGGCCTAGTGGTCATAACCGCAGCTGGCAGTTCTTATCGAGTCAAGGGTTTTGGCATAATGTCATTAAAGACCCGACGTGTAGCTGGTTCTGATGCGTGTTAAATGTGTAGGGTCCAAAGTCCTCTTTTTGGCGTGATGTGGAAGTTAGAGGAGGGGCTTCCAACTGAGGTGTCGTCCTCGTCACTTAACAGAGATTCAAAATTACGAGGTCTGTTGTCAATAGCCCTAGTGTTACTTCTAGTGCCATGTTAATAAAACATCAAATTATATATATATATATATATATATATATATATATATATATATATATATTCTTTCTAATGAAACTTCTTTAACTTTAGCTGCAATGAGAATGGGAAGATTTTTTCATTATGTGGTAATATGATAAAACGTCTGCGAACTCTTTTCAGTCATGGAACTATTTGAATTTGTTCTCCTTTTTCAAAATAAAAATAAAAACATTCATTATAGAATATTCTCTGTTACAAATCTATTTTTATTAACTTTACCATTAAAAACATTTTGATTGCAGAATCTTTTTCAATTATATATATATATTTATTTCTAAACAATAATTTTTACGATTTTCTTCATCTAGGAAGAAATAAGAAATTGTTTACAAAAACAGGCTTAACTTTCTTTTTATCTAAAATAATTTTTTTGAGGTTTGGAAACAATTCGTTGCAAGGATCTTCAAAAATTCTAAATACCTATTTAAAATAAAATACTGAGAGACAATGCCCATAAAGATGATTGTTTTTTCTCCCATAAATAAAACTAATTTTGGAAAGGGAATTATTTCTACTGAACCCATAAATTTTAAAGAAATTGAATTCTGTCCAAAAAAATACATTGAATCTGAGAAAACTTTTAGGAATCATTCATCAAAAAAAAATCTGTAAAAAGAAGAAATACGTCAGAAGAGAGCCAAATGAATTTTTTTCTTAAAATTGATTTTTAAATATCTCTAGAAATACAAATATTTATCTAGATTTTTGGGAATTTTACTTCATTTCCTTCAAATTTAGATTCCTGGTTTTAAATGTTGATCTATATAATCATAAACTATGCAGAATTGGACGATGTTTCTTTAGTTAGTTTCCTAGGGTCATCAAACAACTAAATGCTAACAATCACTAGAGTTAATTTACTTCTATTGAATACAACATATTAGACTCTCACAGATTATGAGAAGTAGAAAAATGAAGCTTCTATTTGAGGGGGAAAGAAGTCAACTAAACATGAGAGGAGAGTTTCAACTGAAATTTATCTCAAGTCTGAATCTGAATTCAGATTTGGGGTATGTCAAAAAGTGTCAGGTGTTAAGAATTTGCAATAGAACATTAATAAATTTGAAAGTTTCCATTATAACATTTAATTGTTTAATCAATTTATTTTTAAAATATATTTTCTTCACTGATATTTTCTAAAAACTATTAATGTATAATAATTAGAGATAAAACTAACGTTTTTAAAAACGACGCTTTTATGTGGTGGCATTTTCGTACTCAGCAATTTATTATAATTTTCGTACTCATTGCATTTTTATATCATTTTCGTACTCGGTACGTAATTATAAAATCTCCTTACCATTTTCGTTAATATCCTCAATCTATATTGTTATAAAATAATTGACCACGCAGTCAGTGTTATACTTGGTAAGTTTAAAGGTATTTTCAATTCTGAAATTTCATTAAACCTCAAATTTATTTTTCAGATTAATTTAAAACAATTATTGAAATATTAGTTAAAACTCCTCGCAAGTGTCTAAATATTGCATTGTTAGGCTAGTAAGAGCGATTCCCAAAGTTTCAGAGTTCTGGCTTGATGGGAAGTTGGTTAATTTAACGATCGAAAATTTGATGACACATTTATACACACAGAGACAGAAACACACACGAAGTGAAATACATTAAAACATTGTAAAAAAGAAAGCCCGTAAGGAGAGGGAGATTTTAAAAACATTCTGCGCAAAGTAAATAGCTCCTTGGGTAGCTAATAAAAAATCCACTTAAAAGATCTATGCAAAGTTTAACAAAGAATAGATTTAGCCACCCAAAGTGCTCTTTTATTTTATAGCTATTATTAAAGTACTATAAATATAAGAAGTTAACTTTACTTCTTATATTTATAAAGTAATTAAATATAAGAGGTAAAGTTAACGATGAAATATTGACAAATGGACAATAGCAAACTTTTTGATTTTAAATTTAAAGCAAACGATAAATTATTAAACTGAATATATATCAACTAAATGTAATTAAAATTAATGCAAACGATAAATTATTAAATTGAATATATTTAAGCCAAATTTAATTAAATTGAAGCATACGGATAAAAACTGAAAAGTGACCCACCTAAAACAATAGCCTCTTAGGTAGCTAATAACTGTAATTCAATAATAAAATCATTTGAAATTCTTGAGAGAAAAAAGAAGCTGCTTCACATCTGTCTTAGTTTTCTGAATAATGTTATTCATTTTCAGTCATATCTTGATTCCAGCTTACATATGATTTAAGATAATACATTAACCGATAAGTAGATAAAGTACTTAATTTTCTTCTTTGTTTAACTTTTATCCAATAAAAAATTAGAGGAAATTTATAACGACATATTTTTGAAAATTATGGGGAAAGCAGGTATCAGACTTTTTAATTACACCTCTAATTACCAGTGACAAATAACATACTGTGCCATATTGTCCATTCGGGAAAAGCACTAAAACAATTATGATCGCATATCTAGTTAACAAAGTGGACGTCTTTTCTTCTGTAAATTTGATTCTTACCTCATTCAATCAATATAAAGATAATTTTCTTTCAGTACGTTTTATTTTATTTCATTTTTCTCTTTCTCCGGTTACCCTGGATCTTCTATGTCCGATATAGACTATGATCCCAATAAATCCGACAAATTAAGATTTTACTGTCCTCTTATTTGTTGCAGATTAAAAAAAAAACACATAAAAAATTAAATATGTATTTCATTTTGTCTCTTAATCCACTTACGTTAATTAAATGGAAATGAATATAGGCTTACTAGAACAAGTATAATTGATATCAGAATAAAATATTATTGAATGATGTAATAAATATATAAGCAAATTTCTTAGCTATACTTACTCTTTTTTAACTTAAATCTTGAATTTAATAATTGTTAAATATATTAGTGATTCTTACACGTATCTACAAGTTATCAAAATTATATATATATATATATATATATATATATATAATTATCATTTTGTGTCATGTAAAAAATCATTTTTTTTTGTTGAGTTATAACATCCGATTACCTCGGATGTTATCTTGTGCCATCACTAATATCTAATATTAAACAATATGACACCAATAATTACAGAACCACCAAAACCACTTTCAACATTTATTAATATATACCCTCTAAGACAATAATGATATAGCTCTTCAGGTCAAGTTTATTAATACTTTAATTCAACCCACCAATAATAATCTAACAGCTTCTTACCAACTGCAAGACTGAATCTGGAACAACTGCTGAAAACACTAGAACAATTCTCAATCCGAGTGTTTTACATTCAGACCTCAACTCTAATCCTTAAGTCAGCTTTCCAATACTATAGCATTTAGATTCCACCTCCTCTCGTTGTAACGCCTCTCTGATCCTCCTTCTCTTCTCTTCCCCTACTCCTTCAGATGGAGTTTATATACTTCTTAATTTAACCGCTTCACTTCATTCCTAACTGCTTTGCATATTACATTCTTCATCACGTTTCATTTTTGGTTGGGCAAAGGTTGTTTAGCGAAAGCAATCAATCTCAATTGAAAAGTCCCCAAGGTTAGTGAAGAGAAACCGCGAATAGCCAAATGTCACAGAGTTACTGATGTTATGTTTATTTCAGAATTTCGAAATGAGGAAATTTCGAAGGTAACAAGTTGAAAAATAATAGCGAAAAATTTAAAATTATGTATGAAGAAAAGGAAAATGTATTCTGAAAAATATAATTTTTTATACAAATTTAAACAAATTATAATTTGAATTAGAATCAAAACTTAATGCAATCAGACTTTCTGTTTTAGTAGTCAAGTAGTAACTATGATTTGATTTTCACTTTTATTTTTACAAAACATTTTACAAATTTCATTAGTTTAAAATGAACTAAATTACATACATTAGCGAATGACCAAAAATAAATTAAAAAATATACTTTTATGAGAAAGGTTCTTTACTTTTTACACTATACTAATATTAGTTTTATGTATTTCAATCGTCATAGTATTTTTATAAGCTCATTTATCACTATATTGCAACTTATTTCAAAATTAAACATAATATCATGCATGTATAAAAGTAATGAGAAATCTGAATACTAATTCGAAATACCTTGGTTTTTATTTATTCTTCCTGAGGACACAATTAAAGAAGACATATCACACTTGTAACGAAGCATTTTTGAATAATTATATCATATAGAGGATGGGAGAAGAAATGGGATAAAATATGAATAACTAAAATGCATTAAAAATTATTAAGAGAAAAAAATATTTCGTTAGATAAACGTTATTTTATTAAATGAGATACATATGTGCTGATGAAATGTACTACTGAATGGTATTTACACTGGTGTTCAAAATTAAAAGAATTTGCATATTTTGTCGAATTTCATGAAACAAATTGATCGAAATGTAAAAATACTGCTTCGAAACAAAGATGTAAATCTTGTACTTCGAAGACATAACTAAGTGTTTACGTGTATGGCGGCGGAACTAGTTGACAAACAGGTTTTACAAGTGCACGTCCCAAAATCCGCATTTCGTTCGTTAACGCATTTCGCAAAATTTCTTGATGTGTTTTTTTTTTAATTTTGCAGAAAAAGGTTAAATTAAAATTCAAACAGAAAAAGTGAGTAACGACCACCGTTTAGATGGTGGAATGAGGTGGCAAATTGTGTGTAGGTTAGAAACAGACCAGTCTCAAATCCAGGTTTGTAGAAAATTCGATTTAACGCCCAGCTTCGCGTCCAACTTATGGAAACAATTTACTGATAATGGATCCGTTGAGAGAAATCCTGGGCAAGGTCGTTCAAGAGTCTTGACGGCCAGAGAAGATCAGCATTATTTCCATTGCAGCGAGGCGCAACAGGGATGCTACAGGTTCTCAAGTCTTTCATGAGTTGTATGCAGCCACAGTAACACGAGTTTCAAGGGTGACTGTTTTCAGAAGACTTCATGAGAGGAGGATGTTTGCTTCCCAATCAGTTCTGTGAACAGGAGAGTCCGCTTAAAGTGATGCAGAGATCATACAGATTGGAGCCTGAATCAATGTGTGGCCGTTCTCTTCACTGATGAGTCCCGGTTCAGCCTAACCAGTGATTTTCGCCGTAATTTCATATGGAGAGAACCAGGTACCCACTACCTGCCCTATAGTATCCAAGAAATTGATCATTACGGCAGAGGGGGCTTGATGGTCTGAGCAGGCATCATTTTGAATGGCCGCACATACCTCCATGTCTTTGAAAGAGGCACTGAGACTCTTAAGAGGTATAGGGAAGAGGTTTTAGAGCCCTATATCTGCCTTTTCAGGGGTCCTATTGGTCATGATTTCCTATTAATGGATGACAACGCGAGGTAACATAGAGCTCAGATGGTCGACGAATTTATGGAAAATGAGAATATTCATTGGATGCACATTGGACAGCCAGATCTTCAGACTTCATTCCTATAGAGCATGCCTGGAACGCTCTGAGAAGGGCACAATTACAATTCTCAATATACTCTCGAAAACCTGAAAACAGCGTTGCTGAATGAGTGGGATCGATTGCCATAGTAACTCATAAAATCCCTTATTTCCAGCATTAAATCACGTTGCGAGGCCTATATATCTGTAAGAGAGGTCCATACCCACTATTAACCCATTTTTCTTCTATTCTGCATCTGCTGTTTCATACCTTGAGACTCCAATGAGTGTTACGCACGATCATACATGTGTATTACAACTGTTGAATAATTATTTTTTTATATTATATCAACCCTATGTATAGACCAAAATTTCAATAAAATCTGTCCAATAATTCTAGAGGTAATCGACCAAATCGGAAAATTGTCTTAATTTTGAACACCAGTGTATTTGTGAGAATATATCAGTTAAAAAACCTTTCTTTTTAAAACTCTTTTTCTATATCATGATTACTTAAATAATGATTTTTGTAAAGATCAAAAATAAAATTTTTGACGATATACCAATCAAAACAAAACATTTCAAATCAAACATAATATCATACGTTTCTGTTAAAATTAATGTTACGTATTATAGGAACTAATATAATAATCTTCAACCATTAAAAATAAAAATAATTCGAAATAAAAACCAACGTTTTTAAAAACAACGTTTTTATATGATGGCAAAGTTTATTAAAAAAATTATTAAAATATTAGTTAAAACTGGTCGCAAATATCTAAATATTGCATTGTTAGGCAAATAAGAACGGTTCCCAAAATTTCAGAGCTCTAGCTTGATGGGAAGTTGGTTAAATTAACAATAGACAATTTGATGACACACTGATACACATACATACAGACACACACCAAGTGAAATACATAACAACGTTAAAACTAATTAAAATTAATTAATCCGGTAAATTAAATGGTTGGAATACAGTTTAGTCAAACCACTCTTGGAGACAGGAATTATTTGGCGGTATTTTGACAAATGTTGCTAAATTGGTTTAAAAAAAAAAAAAAAAAATTTTTGCAAGTTTGGCAAATAATTCAAATGGCCCCAAGGGGGGGGTAAAATTCGTTATTTAAAAAAAAATGAGTTAAAACTTGTTGCAAACGTCTAAATATTGCATTGTTAGGCGAGTACGAACGATTCCCAAAATTTCAAAGCTCTAGCTTGATGGGAAGTTGGTTAAATTAACGATCGAAAATTTGATGGCACACACACACACTCACACACACACACCAAGTAAAATTCAGAAAAATGTTGTAATATAAATTAGTCTATTGCTGAGGCTAATGGACCATTTCAAATTAAGACAGAACCATTTACTTAAAACAATTAGAGTTCGTAAACGAATTACACATTTTATTCACAACATGTAAAAAGGAATTAAAGAATGAATGTGAGTAATATATCATATTTAAATGAACAACTTTTATTGACTTTTACAACAGCGTTCTTTTAGCAATTTGTGCTATTTAGGTTTACGTCACGAAATCGAATGTAAAATAAATAAAAAAAAAATGACAGTTGCTGTTCGCTATGCAAACTTAAAGAAAGAAAGAATTCAGATTCGATTACGGTGAAAACTCAACATGTTTAATTTTAATCACAATGAAGGCCTAACGACTATATTAAACCAATATTTTCCCATATTTACATCTCATTAAAATGCATCTCGTGATTATGGAAATTAATCAGGAGAGTGGAAAAGAAAACATTTGTCTGATATATATCTCATGATTTCATTCCTCTAACAGCAATTCTCAAGATAGTTTCTCATTCTCAATTCAATGAAGTATATTCCTATTGTTATTCTTTTTAAACGTTATGATATATTAATCGAGAATTTATGCGCATTTATAAATGATAATGCGAATTTCAATTTCATCATAATCTTTCCATCGCTTATTCTTTGCAGACGATTTCGGTATTTTAAAAACAACAAACACAATATACAATTAACTATGTTAGCTTTTCCATTGTAGCGTGAGATATTTATTAATCGAATGTTTTCAGGGTAAAATTAGTTATTCTCGTAATTATTTTTTTTTAACTTGTCGTGACATCGACTCTCTCTTTGTCGTGACTTAGACTCTTTGTCAATTATTCTTATTTCATTTATTGATAATATCAATAGACAAGAGTAATAAAATCATTAAATCTTACTAGCAAAGTAGTTGAAAAGGATTGACTTTGAGATTATCAGTAGTTCATACGAGTATAAAAAACAATTTAGAATAAGAAGTATCTTCTTTCCTCTTGTTATCCAACTGGTGATCAGTAATGGATATTCTTTATTCAATTATATCAAAAAATTAAAGTATGTATTTCTGTTCTTGGAGGGAATAAAAAAAAACAATTAAAATTTTATTAAGTTCTTCTTTAAAAAGCTTTTCTGGGATTAATAAAAAAAGTATGTCAATTACAAAATTATAAAACAAGTGCTGTAGATTAAATTGGTTATCATTTTAATGATTTTATAGAGATAGTTGTTTCATCATTGGAAGAAAATTTTAGAAAAACGCAGAATAAGTTTTTCTTAAGAAATACTAAATTGTTAAAATTCA
>BMAW01084405.1:22403-50099 GCA_019974015.1 Nephila pilipes | reverse complement strand
AATAACTTAATTAGGTTAGAAGAAAATAAAATGCTAATATGAATGCTAAAATTCAGCAAAACTACCAATATCCCCTACAATTTAATTAAAAAATTAGATATTTATCTCATTGCAAAAATTGGTTACATGATGCTTAATCCCTAAGTCACTATCCATCATGACAGCAAAGTACATATGTTTCCAACAATCAAAATATAAATAATACTATGCATAGTAATATAAAAAACAACACATTATATACTGTTAATGTAGAGATGTAATTATCATTCCTACATAAAAGACCAAAAAATGAAGTGATTGGTAAATATGTGTAGGAAAAAATAGAACTAAAATGTGTTCACACGCACCCAACGAAATCGACGGACCATTTGTTTTTGTTACACACAAAATAAAACAACATATCTCCTTTAGTATTTATTTCAACCATTTCTTTCTTAACATATTTACTTCAACTCAAGTTCATAACTCGCTCGCAACTCAACGAAAACTGCTCGTTTTCATTTTCGCAACAACACTCGTTATACGTTATGTTTTACATTATCACCGCAAGAGGGCTACTGACAATGAATGGCTGGTAGAAACATACTGCCCGCCTTGTCAAACTGTTGTCAACACACATACAAAAAATATTAAATTTCACATTTCAATACATTGAAACTTGTTAGATTAATAATACACAAATGAAAATATTAAACACAAAAAAAGAAATTCAAATACTACTTGTTACAAGGTAACAAGCAAATTTTTGTAATAGGGGGCTTAAATTCGCTAAATGAAGTTTTGACTTATTACCACTCTAATCCTATCATCTTTTCTACGTACGATATCGATAATTTTATATAGTGCCTATTTACAAGGAGACAAATTATTTTCCATAAGAACAACTATATTTCCCATTTTGACCCCATTCTTTTGAGATTTCCACTCAGTTTTTTTGCTGCATTTTGTTTAAATAGTCAAGGCTCCACTTTCTCCAAATTAATTTGGTATATCTTGTGATATTCTGCCGTAATTTAAGCCAATTTTCTTTTATACTTGCTAAGTCAGGCTCAATAACTGAAGTAAGTTGTCTGCCAATAAAAAAAAATGAGCAGGAGTGAGAATAATTGTTTGAATGATAATAGTTTTGTATTCCTCATACGATAATTTTAAATTTCTAACAACTCTTTTAAAGTAAAATTTAAAAGATTTTACTCCAGACTCCCAAAGCCCACCAAAATGTGGCACACGGGGAAGAATGAAGTGCCAACTCACTCTTTCACTAAATAAAAAAATTAAAAATTGTTCATCTTGATTTTTAACTAACTTTATGAATCTCCTTAACTCTTTATTTGCTCCAATCAATTTTTTCCGTTAACCGAATTTATTCGGGTAACGGATCCCTTCTGACAAAAAATCGCTTCAGCGTAGCATTAAATTCATCACTTGTTAGATCACTTACAATGTCAAGATGTATTGCTTTCGTAACAAAACTAATGAAAATGCATAAATAAATTTGGTTCGAATTATGTTTACACTGATATTTACACTTCACAAAAAAACGACCATAACAGTCTACCCCACTAACATTAAATGGATAATTTTTGCTCACACTATTTGTAGGAAGATTTCAAATTAACTGAGTATGAGATCTTGGGTTAGCTTTAAAGAAAACAACACATGAATTCACAATTTTTCCACACAAACATCTACCTTGTATTACCCAAAATTTCTGCCAAACATGGTATAAAATCTGTTGTGGGCCCGCATGCAAAAATGTTACATGAAATCAGTTTACAACTAAATTAGACAAATTATGGGCCTTAGGAAGCAATATTGGGTACTTTCTACCCAATGACAAATTACTGTATGTTAATCTACCACTAATTCTAATAATGCAAGCAGAATCAATGAAATGATATAAATTCTTTACCTGACTGTCAGCATTCACTTCACCTACAGCTTTTAGAGCATTAAACTCCTTAGAGAATTCACTCGTTTAAACAAATTTTACAATATATTCTCCCCTTCTTCAATTTCTGTTCCATCAGATGTCCAGAACATTTCTCATTAATAGCTTTACAATTATGCACAAACCTAAGAATAAAATTCAAAATATGCAATATTTTAAAATACTCATTACTACATTTCAGGATATTAATAAAAATGAATTATTAAATACAGTTGATGAAAAGCTCTGTTCTCAATTTAATGTTTTGAGTTTACATTGCACATCATCTTTCATTATATTATCAGGAATATCTCTTTGAAGATATTCACTGTTTGTCAAAAAGGCAGGGCCTTCCCACTACAAGTGACTCTCGAGTACTTTTGATAGATTCACACCTCAACTGATAAAATCAACCAGATTGTCTACTGTTGAAACATGACTTCATTGTTCATCACATGAAAGATCTTGTATTGTGGCTACATGGTTTACCACGAAGGTTTTTGACTGGGATGATTGTTTCTTTATTCATGGCAACACTATCATACTCTCACTGCAGTAACAGGTATTAGAAATCTCCAATCGAAGAGCCGTCTGGATTGGTTGCATCAAATGGACAAACAGTACAACAGTGCAGAGCCAAATCTAGGCACTGTAATCTTCTTCATTGGAGCCACTTTTGATTTACTGGCAACAATCTTGATAGTAATATCTCCACCATGTGTTTGAGATTTGCAGTAAACAACTGCTCCGAAGGTAGCTTCTAAAGCGTTGTAGAAGCTTTAAAGTTCTATCACTTTAACAACAGGAAAGAGAAGAATACATCGAGTCACCTTTTTGTTGCTAATAAACTCTAGTTATTTAAAAAAGTTGCTCCATGCCCTATGAAATTCAGGAAGGAGTTGATCATCCCATTGAAGATTCAAAAACTATAATTTTTGTAAAAATATCTTAGCCAAAGAAATTCCAAAGGGTCAAATAACTTAGCAATTGTGGACAGATCTGTCCTTTTAGTATGAACATTATATGATGTAATGGACACCTTATAGCAAAAGCAATCACCAGTAGGGTCGTAGGGTCCAAAGCGACACCTAAAGTTTTTGTTTCTGAATTTGAGAATTCATAGCTAGTTTCAGAAATTCAGGACAATTGTGGGTGATTACCTCGCTATTTAAGCAATTTCTTTCCAAGTCAATTTAGGATTGAAATGAGCTGCTGTTGTATGTATGTACATTCAAGTTAAGTATTTACACCTTATAGCACGTCTTCATTGTAGAAGTCTTCTTTGACAATTGACGCTGCAAAGGGAAAATTGTGTCCATCTTCAGCAATTTAAAGTAGCATTCGCGTTGCTAAAAAAGGGGCACTCACAGTACCGTAAGTAACTGTTGAAAGTTCGAAAGTTTTCACTAGACTTAACTCACTGTCCCTCCGCATTATACGTTGTAGATTTCGCTGACTTGGATAAAAAATCATTCTACATATTTTTTGTATATCCGCAATATAGGCATATGTATACTAGGAATAGCATCACGATTCATATCAGGTCATCTTGGACCACTCCTTCATTAATTTGTAATCTATTATATGGAGTTCTATTTGTTGTTTCACTTGAGGTGTTGAAAACAACGCGACGTTGTCGTCTTCTCAGGTATGTAAATGTCATGATGTGGCATATAATACAATACTTTTGGTTCTGCTTCATGCGTCACATCTCTCATATGTCCTAATCTCTCGTATTCATTAATAAAGTTTTTATATAAATTTAAATAATTTTGATCACGCGATAGTTTTGCCCCAAATGAATTTAATCTTTTAATGCTATACTTCTAGATTCACCTAAACAACTGGGTTCTTCTTTAACTGGAATTTTAATCACGTATTTCCCCCTAGGTTCTTTAAAATGAGTTTGAATAAAATGTTCCTCAGCAAATTTGCCCCATGAGACTTCGGAGTCTCTAACTCAACAGTTTCTAATTCCCAAAATTTTCTCATGGTAAAGTTTAAATCATCATCAATTATTAAACAACAATGAATTTTTTGGTTATCTGTATCCGAAATGCTCCTACTAGCCAAAAATCCAAAAATACTATTTTGGAAAAATAACTCTGAATTTGACAAATATATTTTTCTGGCCTTAAAAGATGATAAATTTATTTTGCACCTAGAAGAAAATCAACTTTTTGGGGAACCATAAATTCTTCAGCCAAATTTATATTAGAAGGGATTTGATCATGAGCATTTAAATATTTAACTGGGATTAATTCAGTAATTTTATCTAAAACTGAAACTCAAATTCTTGATTAAAACTCTTATCAGTATTTGAAACTTCGGCCTTAACAAACTTGGTAACAGTCATTGATGTATTATCTAAACAAGATATTATCACATTAATTTTTTCTTGTTTTAACCTTTATCTATTTGCACAGTCTTAAGTCATAATATCTTACTGACTACCTGCATCAAGTAAACCTCTAACAGATTGTAAATTCCTATATTTGTCACGATTAAAAAATATAGCTGTACTCAACACTACTGTACTCATTAATTTATTTTGAATCGAACTAATAGGAGAAAATGACGATTGCACATTTTCATTGGTTACATTAGAAATTGGATAAAAAATTACTACACGGATTAAGATTAGATATTGAATCCTCTCCTTTATTTGTTATTGCACTAGTTTCGCTTTTATAACTCTCACTAAATTTATCAGTTTATCTGGGAAAATGAAATAACTTATTATGTGGCTTTTTATAAAAGCAGCTTGCGCAGAACACTTTTTAACATTACAACCTGGTGAAAGGCATATAAAACATAAATTTTGAGTTTTCACAAATCGTACTCTATCGTTGACACACAATTTTTGAAAATCCTGACACTTAAATACTAAATGTTTGTTAAGATACAAAATACATTTTAAATTACCATTCGATAAAAATACTTAAGAAATATTTTTATTACTTCGATTATTAAAATTACTTTTTCCAAATCTCCTCTGATCATTGTTAACTACTAAACGAGATAAATAACTACACTCTGTTTTGCTTCCGGTTTTAGAAGCTAAAAATAAATCGCATTCTCCTCCTAGCTCCTGTGATGTAAAAAAGTCTCCTTACTTAATACTTATATGACTTTTATAAATCATGAGGAAGAGATCTAATTATTTAATCGGAAAACACCAACTCACACAATTTAGAAAATTCTTTCACATTATGAAGTTGAATGTAATATTCAAAATCAGAACTCTTGATAAAAATTGCAATTAATTTTCCGTTGGCAATTTTATTGCGCTTTTAAACTGTTTTAGACACTCTCAGGAGTTGGCTGAAATTCCTTTAGCACAATAGATTTGATTTTTTCATAATTACCCTACTCATATTCTTTTACATAAACCGTTAAATTACCGATTCTATCTCACAAAATATTTAATAGAATTTCCACTTGATGTTTATCACTAACTTCTTTTGTTTTGAATTTTTTCTCTGGCGAATTGAAAAAGAGATTAAAACCCTCAGTATTTTTAGGAACAGGATTAGTCAATATTTTTATACTCTTAATTAAATTCTCTAAATTAAACCTCGACTCATCATCATTAAGGAATTTATTCTCACAAGATGCATATTTGAGATTTAAAAGTTCAATTTCGTTTTTGATTCTTAAAAGCGAAAGTTTCCCAATTTCTAATTTTTGTTCCGTTGAATGTCTTTCGTTTTCGGCTTAATCCGATTTTTTACGCTTTTCTTCCGAAATCGCTAGAATTATATTTTTCGCAATCTCAATTTTTTTCTTCATAAACATCACAATTCTCAATTAAACTTATAAGTTAACTACTTTGACGGAAGATGAGAACCGATATTTAGTTCAGAGCATACTCGCTTTAACTCATCCTTTTTTAAGCTAGACAATGACATAATGGAAAGTATGTATAATCACTTTCTAACGCTATTATTTTGAAAGAGAATGGGCTAGGCACTGGGCGACATAAAGATCGGTTTTGCATCCGCTATGTCTGCCAATATCTTCATCATTTCAGCCAATATGACCGTGAATTATACCGCCATTTTTATTCGAAGGTTAAGTTTCTTACTAAAAGCACAAATTCACAGTCGCGTAATCCGCTCCAACACGACGTTGACCCAATATTCACACACACAACTAAATTGACGGGCCGTTTGTTTTTATTACACACAAAATAAAATCCACTTATCTCTTTTTGTATTTATTTCAACCATTTTTTATCAACATATTTACATCAAAGCAAGTTCTTAACTCGCTCGCAGCACAACGAAAACTGCTCGTTTTACATTTCCGCAACAACACACATTACACGTTATACGTTACGTTTTACATTATCGTCGCAAGAGAGCTGTTCACAATGAATGGCTGGTTGGAACAAAAGGCATTGATGTATTGAAAAAACACAAACAGAGAAAAACAATATTAGAAAGTTTGTAATTGAAAAAATAGTTTTGCATGCTTCAGTGAACCTGAAATGCTATTATAAAACATTGGCAATTTATGTTTCTTAGAAATAATTGCGTTTTCATCTAATTTCAGTACGTATTTTTAATAATTTTTCACTTTTTTCTGAGTATTAATTACATCTGACAAAAAAGCAAAGAAATATATAATAATGAAAAATAAAACAATTATTTTCTTCATATAATCTCAAAATATTATATTTGTATGAAAATATATGATACGTAAGGACAGAAATAATGAAAATATTGATATAAAATGTAATTAGAATTAGCTTCATAAATACACTACAAAGAGTAGCTTACGGTATATCAAGAATTCGCTTGCACTGAATGTTGTAATCATTGAAAGAAATAGTGAAATACTATAAGGTTATGATTAAGAAAAAATTTAAAATTAAGAACAGATTAAATAAGAGCAGATTTACTCATCAAAGATTATAACCTTTTTTCTTCGTTTAATAGTTAAATTATTCAATTAAATATTAGAATTAAAATGAACGACATGACAACGGAATGGAAACTTGATTCATTAATTATTAGCCAGAAGAGATAGTCAAAAAACTTTACTTTTATTCAGGTGGACATTTTACCTTTGACTAAAACAAAAGCCCCTTGGTTGAATAATTAGTTTTTGAAAAATCTTCCATGAGAAAGTAACATCAAATTACTCTCATTTCTAACAACAGGCGCGATCAAATCCCAAAAATTTACATTTCCCAATTTCCCTTCTCCCGAGTTCCTCACATTCCAAAGTAATTTATCAACCGAAAGACAATAAATAAAAAAAAATATTGCTATATACAAATTTTAAAAATCGAAAATTTTGTTATTTTTGGCGTACCAAATGACCTAAACGAAATTGTTAATTTCGCTCAAAGTTTTCCCCTACTAAACCAAACAACCACATCTATTCTGTAGATATCCATAGCATCAGAGAAAAGAACAATAGACTGCTGTAAGATCTTTTTAGAGTTTTCTAGAAATCTATATCAGATTTATGGTTGTATGAAAAACTCCTTCTCCACGAACTAAGATTATATAGAGCCTGTCATTCATTATTCATTAGTGATTTTTTATATACTATTGCTAATCTTACGAACATTAGAACGAGTTTTATCTTCGTTACATACAATAATTGAAAATAATATACTAAATAAATAAATAAAAATGTAATTAATAACGTATTATATCTTCATTCAACAGAATTTGTAGAAATAGAAAATTATGATGATAAATTATATAACTAATGACTGGAAAAACCTATTATTGCTAAAGTTTTTGCTAAATTTTTCATGTGTTGGGTAAAGTAAAACCAAAAATGTAGTTGTTATCCTTACAGATAACAACGTTCCAATGTTTCAAGTAATCATAAGATATAAAAGTAAGTGATAAGTTAGAGAACAATGAAATTAGGAATTTCAGAATGTCTAAAACATTTTGAAAGTTGTCTTAGAAATAATTTAAATCTTCAATTTGTGTTATTTATTACCTTTTCTTTTTAATTTTCTTTATATATTTTTCAATCTTGGTTTAATAAAGCATTCGGTTTTTTTGAGCATGTGATCTATTGCATTCTATATAATTCCTTGCAGAATTTTCCAATGCCGAAAAAATAAACATTTGAAAACAAAATTGTTAATTTACAAAAAGCAACTAATATTCCTCTCCGAAAAGTGGAACTCATCTGTTTTTAGAGAAAAAGCATTTTATTTTGCACTACTATAGTGACGTAAAATGATATATAATGTGAGTCTTATAGATAGCTGCAGAGAATGCTGTTTCTTTTGTCAAATTACATAATAGTAGAAGCTAAAGATTTCAAAACTAAAAACAAGATCCATCCTATCAAAGAACATTTCCAAGAGTTATAAATTATTTTTTGTCTATAGCGTTTTGTTCGTCTTTCTTTCATGTTAGATCATCAGTTTCTTTGTAACAGTAACTCCTCTTAGCCATTTTCACAAATGCCGTGGTGGAAAAAATAACTTTCCACGAAAACGGTTTTAAATTTCAGCGCAATTCCGTGAACAAATACTATTGCAAAGAATTTCCTTGGAACTGCGAAATGCCGACTAAATGACGAATACAAAGGCTACCTTCTCATTATTATTAGAATTAAATGATACTGCTAAAATAGTTTGTGTAATTTAATATCTGATATTAAAGTAATTTTAATATTAATTAAATTGATTCAGATCAATATAATATATGCACGGTTCATTATTAATACTAAGAATTTCGGTGTTGAGATAACCGATAGAAAATAAATAGTTGAGACCTTTGAAATATTTATATTTGGTATAAATATTTTGCGTAAGCGTTTACATCCAAGATTTTGTTATTTACTTAAAAACAAACATAATAAGTTATTTTGGACATTGTTTAAAGTAATATCTAAGAAAAAAATTAAGATAATTGGTTAAAAAAGAGCATAAAAAAGGTATAATTTTCAGGACAGCAATTTTCAATGTACTTTGCGAAATGATGTTGAAAGTTCAAACATAAATAACAGTTTTGAACAATACAATTTTTTTTACTATAGCAAGCAAATAAATTGAAATGTAATTTCTTTGTTTATTTCTGGTAAATACAATTCAACTGGCATTTCTTATCATTTTTTTAAATGATTTTAGAGAAATTCATTTTTCATATGATGATGACAATCTTGTTTGTTTTATTTTAAAAATAATAGATGTAACAAAAACGGAAGAAATAGAAGGATAGTGTAAGAGAAGAAGACCAATATGCGATAAACAATATACTTGCTCCATTGCTTTACATCATTCTTTCTCTGAAAAAAAAAATCTGTGGTTTTCGCTATGCAGTATTAAAAATATTTTTTAAGAATACTTTCACGTAAACCATTTTTTTCTCTTACGATAAATAAAAGCAATTTAGTTTTATAAGAAAAATAAAAGATGTTCATTTTTGAACATCTTTTATTTATCTTATAAAACTAAATTGAAAGTAAATAGCATGTTAAAAAGTCATAAAAAAGATGTTAAGAATGAAGATACTCAGTTAATAATTAAAGGATATGAATATTATTTTGATTCACGATCGACTGAGTAAATGATTTAAGAAAATTATACTTAAAATAATTGTTTACTCATAATTAATCACTTATTTAAATTAAATTATTTGTAATCGATTCTAATTTAGGAAAGATCTTTAATTGTTTATGTATATTGAGTTTTATTAGTTATTTTGATAGCTAAATATGTATTACATTTTTTTTATAATACAGTTAAGCCTAACCAGAATTTGGTGGGAAAGTATCAACGAAATTTCCTTGAAATCCAGTACTTAGGAATCATACTTCAACTAATATACCATTTAGCTCAAAAACATATCTTTCTAAAAAACGTAAGATTTATTTATTTATTTTTTGAAAAATTTATTTATAGTGTTATTAAATATTATGATGTTTTTAATATCTTTATACTTTTATGATAAAAAGAATGAGTTAGGAAGAAAATGAAGAAAAAATATACTACGGAATGGAAATTTAAGGAAATAATCTTAAAAGATTATTTAAGCAATTTAAAATTTGAAATTAGAAATAAAACTATCATTAGAAAGTTACGAAGGAATTAGGTATAGAAATCAATGTTCATGTATTTGTTCTAAATGTTTCACAAGAAGAAATAAAAACAAAAATTTTAAATTTATATTTACCCTCCATAACTTCGTCTATTTCTGATTATTATTACTTTTTTTATTAATAAGGTACGGTATACTTTGCTGAAATTTCATTATCTTTTGATACATGCAAGCTATAGGCATACTTTGAAGCATTTTTTAAACTTAATTTTATTGGTTTTCGAACCAAAACGCAAGTTGATTAGGCTTATGAGTTATAGTACTTCACGTTTTTATTACTTGAAGATCTTCCAACTTTTGATTCACAAATTTGCTCTAAATAACTACTAAAATATATTACTTTAAGCTATATGAATAAAAATATTGCATAAATAATGTATTAAATTAATGACGATGTAAATGAGATGTAATAATATAATATTCGGTCAGTGAGGGATCTTTACAAATTTAATTCGAAACGTTAAAATCAACATTAATCTTGCAAATGTTTCATGAAAATGTCTGGTGAAATAAAACCAATGTAAATAAGAATTTCTAAGATATATTCGTTTTATACGGGATGCACAAAAGTTTAAAACCGCAAGTTAAGTTTACGTATCTTTAAGTACATAAAATGAAGAGCTTAGAAAATGCTTGTATTTAAAAGAAAAATTCTTACGATAGATTATAAACTCTAATACAAAAAATAACAAACAGAAAAAAGAATTTCTTGATAGGAATCAAAATTGTAATTAAAAAATTATTTTACTAAGCTACCGTATTAAAAAAAAAATCTAAAATAGCAATTTCTGACAGAAAAACAACAGCTCTATATTAGTAGAATCACTGTTTTCTGATTTAGTGAATCACTCCTTAGCGGCTTGAGTAGTCTAATTTTAATGAATACGCTACATTTTTGGACAATTCCTTTAATGCTACATTTTTGGACATTCATTCATTTTCAAATGAATGCAGATGCAATTAGTTTGTTTAAATCAACATCACCTAAAAATACGTATATTTTTGCGAGTTGACCCTCTGACGAGATGCTCGCAAATTGCTTGTTGAGAAGATATCTCGATCTAAACTGAGATTTTCCATTGTTTTAGGTCAAACACCAACAAGAGATAGAACACCGCAATAGTCTTTTGACGCGTATCTTCCAGCTGAACCACATGTTGAGAATCCGTGGTCTACGTCGGTAGTAATCACGTGGTTTTCGTGGATGGATCTAGCTTCTCTTCGTACGTCAATCCCATCATCTAGATGATTCTAGATAGACCTTAGGCTAGATAGACGCTAGCTTTCCTGGAGCCCTTTTTAGTGTTTTTCGCTATCGACAGTTCTAGGTCTGCAGCAGATATATGTTTCTCGGAAATTGTCTTGGGTAATTCAAATTTATTTTAATGAAAATAACCTGCAGAATTGTAATTGTTTTTGTTAAGTTCATCTTTGAAAATAAACAGTGAAAAGACCGTCAAGTGGTTTTTATTTCTGGAGTCAAAAAATGGCTAATAAATAATAAGGAATAAATAGTGTAAAAGTTATTTATTTTTGAGTATATTTTTCTCGCTACAAGCAGCTCGGTTCGCAAGAGTATACTACTCTTAAACAATTGCGCACCATCTCAGAATCAAGTGATACAGAAGACCCACCATGAGGCACAGCAAGCGTTTAGCTTCCTCACAAAGCTTTTGAAAAGCGTGAAACTCAAATGAATCGAATTTATAGCAGTTTTCATTATTTTCTACGAGGTTCTGCATAATTAGAATTCGAAAATATTTCCGTTAGTTTTGATGAAGCAAGAAAAACTTTATATTTAGCTGAAGCAACCTGATTTATCTTCACTGTGATTCCAAATCTCGATGTTAAATAACCAAATACTTCTACAAATGTCAATTCATTGATTGAGTACAACGTCAATTGGAAAAACATTTTGAATCATGTTATTCATTGCATTAATAACAAGCGTTACAGCACTTAAGAAGCAGTGTTTGCTTGATAGAGCTCCCCGTCTTCCAATATTGATATTCAAGTATTTGTGTAAATAAAATGAGAAATTAATTGCAGAGATTATCATTGTCTTTTCTCTAAAATACGTTCCATAAAAAAAGTTATTAAAGTATGAACACAGACTATTAAATCGATGCAATAAAATAATTTAAGACATATTCATTGCATTACAGGGAGGTTATTGAGAACCAGTGCAGCCTCATAAATTGCAACATTCTGAACAAATTTTAATTTTTAAGATTTTGTCCTATTTTTATAAATCAAATTTTTAACTGCTTTTCATAAGTTAGCTAAATAATATTACCTAACAGTGATTTGAAATTAAAATTTCTCAAAATGAGAAATATTTATATTATGATGTGTTATGTATTTAAATTATACGGAAACTCTTTTTTAACGATGTAACTCTAGTAGACAGTTAATTTTCTTTGACACCTTTACATCTGGAAATTTCTAGCAATTAACAATTTTTTTTAATTTATCACGTGCATCAGTAATTTAAAACAATAAGTACTTTAAAAAAATTTAGCAACTTTTTGAATCCTAATTCAATAAACAATGCAATATTCCTATAAATAAATATTGTAATCCAACCTAAAGTAGTCCTCAATTTAGCAGTATAAAGTAACATGACGAGGGCTTTCTAACAGTTAATTTATTTTCTAAACGGCAAACATAAACATAGAAGTAAAAGTAATTTCAAACATGGAAGGAACTGTATGAATAAATGGTGTTTGTGGGATTCATAGTGTAATAAAGAGGTCTTTTATCTTCTAAGAACTTGCAGCAGTTAATTGCTGCTAATTCAAGGTTAATGATCTCCATCGTTTCTCATTAAATTTGATAAGCAAAAATAAATTTAACAAATTCGTGACTAAAGCCATTTAAAATAATGATTACGGAATGAATCAGCAAAGGCCATACCTGAATTCTTAGGTAACATATACTCTAATTCAGGGGGAAATCCTTCTGCTTTATCTGCTGTAAATTGCCTATTTTGTTAAAAATTGATGCTAGGCAATAAGACTAAGAGATTAACTTTTATGTGTGTTCTGCCATTTGAGTATAAGTGAATCAAAATGAAGAGAGGAGTTATCAATATACTGAATGGTTCTCCTCGTAATCCAAGGCATTTACATTAACATTGTTTCTTTCAACGAAATTTGAGTGAAGATATTGAATCAATGATTATAAAATAATTATTCACATACAAAGAAAAAAAATCAAAATTATTTCTAAGGATTTATGTTGTCTCTAAATTGACATTTATTAATTTTTTTGATTTTTAAACTCATTATTACATTTAGGGGGAAAATAAAATTTCACATATATGTTTAGACTTCAGTTTTTCTGTGACTTTGAGTTAAGCCACAATGTTTGAAAGAGTAAATGTGCGTAATAAAGGCCGTTAAAGAAATAACAACGGTAAACAGAAAATGAATTCTGTCACTTGAATCAATCATCATCAATATACCAAAGTGCAAAATGCATACTAAAATGAAGCAATAGTAATGGATCATTTGGCTCTCTCGTCCATATTTGAACATTTTTACCATAGAAATTACTCTTTTTTACACTTGAATAAACTAATTATAGAAATGTGAGTCTTATTTTTGATTACAAAATCTGAGATTCCTATTTTAGTAATTGTTTTTAAATATCTCAATTTGATTCTATTTTACCAAGCTATACCATTAGGTTGTTTGCGATTTTCACTTCACTTATCTCAGTGACTTTACAGTAATTTGATTGAATGAAATTACAATTTCTTCCAAATTAAGATTACACTTTAATTAGGTAAAATTAGATGAAAATAGCAGTGAAGGTAATTGAATAAGAGATAATAGTATATGAATGAAATATAATTGAAGGAAAGGAGCGGAGATAGAGTGTAACAAGATTTATCGATAAAGATATATAATTTGGAATTGAAGCACCTTAATTAGTTATATGGATTGAAGAGAATCTACGTAACTAATTAAAAAAAATTAAGGTAGGTTTGGCTGTGAATCAGAACGAATGAGTTTGTAATTTAAGAATTTATTGGTTGATCCTGATTCAGAATTGACGAATTAAGTAAGATTTGAGAGAGAAAGATCTTATCTATTCTTCTTGATAAATAAAGTAATTTATTTTGTTCTTACGTATCCTCAATCGGAGGCTAGTACTTATTAACTGTTTAAATAAAAGGAACAATGGTCAATGAATTAAGGATAGTTTCACAAATGATTTAGTAGAAAAATTATTTTTTTTCTAGTCTGCACTTAAGTTCCAAATGTATTTGGTGCTCTTCAAACAGTTTTTTGATGAATGGAGACAGCTTATCACAACATCAATTTTGTAGTGAGTTCCAATGTGTTTTGTAATTGCCTGGAGAGATGATTCCCCACGCTAATGGCCACAGTAAGCAATCCAAGGAATTTGGTTATAAATTGGCTGAAATCTATGGGTAATGGTCGAACCACTTGTTCTCTTCTCCCCCCCCCCCCCAAGTTTGCAGTTTGCAGTGGTTACAGTTTCGGCAAAAGACAATTGGTGATGGCCTGTCTCGCTCTCGCTCTCTTTGGTAAACATCCTACTATTGTGAACTTCCACGAACAGTAAACAATCCTGTCCACTAATTGAAAAGAGCATAAAAGTTAATAGAGTAAATATAAGGCAAATTTCAAATTTCATGGATGTTTATTCATTTCGCAGAGAGAGAGAGAGGCAGCGTAGTATCCATAAGGCAGTTGACCCAGCTCCACACTTTAATAACAACAAAAAAGAGTGCAAAATGGAGGAGAGCGAATTTTCATACTACATGTTAATTCATAATGAGGATTTTCTGGAGATATTTCTACACCATGGACACTCACATAGTATAAGATGAAATGATTCTGGTCAATTTCCCTGATGTCTATCAGTCTAGAAGGATTAGTTCTGAACATAACACATCAATCAATAACTCCCGAGTCTAACATTGAAAACAACATTTTTTTTGCAAAATTTTTTTTTATTCATCAACATAACACCTTTTGTTAATCACCTTTTAGGGTGATACAATCGTTCCAACGCTTTTCCAAATCTTTTTTTCTTTTTTTTTTTTTTTTTTTCGCAAGAAATCTTTTTTGTTGCGAGTAAATAGCGATAAACAGCTTTCTGAATCATCGACTCGTTGCTGTTTTTGTTCCATCGAAAGCAATCGCGGCACCCACTTGGAAAAAAACTTTTTCACTTCACTTCAAAAAACCTTTTTCAGTAAATACACTTCCATATGATATCTGTGTCATCTCAGATATCTCACAGAGCTTCACTTTACAATCTTTCATTATAATTTTTGTCACTTCACTCACATTTTCCGGTGTAACGGCTTCCACAGGTCTACCCGAGCGTTCCGCGTCATTTGTGTCGGTACGACCACGTTTAAACTCGGCAAACCACCGACAAATCGTTGCTTTTGATGGACAAGAGTCCGGGTAACATTTTTCAATCCATTGTTTCGCTTGCAAGGTGTTTTTACCCATTAAAAAACAATGTTTTATCAGAACACGAAACTCGGTTTTTTCCATTTTTTAAACAAACTACAAAACGACTTTACTCCAACCTCGATAACTCAGCTGTTTCTGGTCCGATCGACTTAAAATTTTGACACGTTTCAAGCAAAGGTTAGTACTCTAGAAAGACCTGGTTACTGGTTTACTACGAGCGCCATCTCTGGGTTAGTCTCGGGAGTTATTGATTGATGTGTTATTTACAACTAAGGGAAAGGGGATTCAACAGATTTTATGAGTGATTGTTCTAATAAATAAAAGGATAATTTGAAATTGGATCAGGGAATAGGAATGAACTCTTTACTTTTGAGTTAGAGAATAGGAAATTAAATTATTTTTTTGCGAGGTCATTTTTAAATTAATGTTGAATTATTATTATTATTATATATATATATATATATATATATATATATACTCTATAATGAACAAAATAAACAAAGCACAAAGAAGGAATTTTCCGATTGTAATAAAATTTCGTATGCAAAGACATCTGGACTGAACATGCAAATGATTTTAATTTGGTGTCCAATGAATGAATAGAGGGAGCTACAGCGAATCGGAACTGGGCACTCAGCAAGTTTATATATGAAACGATTCTCAATCTGATGGTGTGGCCCTAGCTTCATACGGCACGTGTTGCTATGAACTGTCTTACAGCTTGCCAAACACTTCTTTGGCCAACCAGTTCTCTCTCCAATAGAGCATGTCTTTGATATGATGGAAAGGTGATTGTATTTACCAGAAATTGTTGATAACTTAGTCTGAGAATTGGAGCAAATTTGTCAAGAAATACCACAAGAGACCATCAGGGAGTTTCATCACTCTATACGTCGTGTGACAGCTTGCATCCTGGTTAGAAGTGGGTCAACACCTTATTGAGCTCGTTAATTTGTAACTATGTAACCCTGAAATCAATCAATCAATTTTTCTGAATTTTCAATCATTTTCAATTCTGTACATAATTTTCTTATCCGCCAATTTTTGTCTCCATCGGACAACAATCGGAGTTTATTTATTATATGTGAATAGGAGTAGTGTTCAATAATTAACTGCTGCTTGGAAAGAACTGTATTACTATTTTGGGCTGACATCAGGTAAAAGAACAAATATTTGACGCTTATTCATAGAATAGTTTTTATTGTTTCTTCATCAAGTTGTCGTTATAATTTTGCATCTAGTTGTCACAGTCATTTTGACTTGGTTAAATTATGATATGTACCAGTAACCAAGTAAACATAAAAACAATGGTTTTATAACCCATGAATGTGTTCGAAAAGAAGATGAAGACGATCTCATTAGTAGGCAAACAGAAGTATTAAGAATTTTATGAGGTACGAAGGGCGTTAAAACCTTGGACTGCTTTGAAAAAGATTAACGATAAATGAACCTCTGTGAGTAACCCCATTCATATTTCCATGTTCTAAATATGTGTACTTTTTTAACCTCTTGTGCAGGTATAAATATATATATGTGTATATATATGTATATATATATATATATATATATATATATGCATGTGTGTTATTTTTACAGCAATTTCTTAGAGCACGCGAGTTATTCCAGGTGAAAAATATCTATTTTATTCAATCAAAATTGAAATACAATTAAAAGTATAATAAGGGTGGGTGGGAATATGGATCGATTCTAAAATCTAAAACCTTGTTCGAAAATAAATACAACTTCCGTATTAGACCGAATATAATGCGATACTTTTAGACTAATCATTTCCCATTAAAATATTGAGTCGTGCTAAATAGGTCCAATATCGAGGTCTAGGTTATGGAACGCTACAAATCTTCTTGTAACTTTAATAATGTTACCTAATTTGATTTACGTTACTTAATTTCATTGCCATGAATGTAATTTGTGTTACTAATTATGTTAAATAAATGATTAGCTGACTAAACTATTTTTTCTTTGATTTCTTTTCTGCAAAAAATGAATATGGATAGTATTAAATTCATCATTTCCTCCCCTAACTATTTTATAAAGATATTTGGTGTAGAGTTACATTTTCTGGTTAATACGATAATAAGAAAATGAATTGTTCTCCATCACGTATTATATTTAATACTAATCCTTTATTTACATTCCTCATGGTTGGAAATGTACAAATTTCATAAGTATTGTAGACCTGAACTATTTTGTTATTATAAAAATTTCAATTTTGTTTATCAACAGAAAAAAGAAATCACCTTACTTCCTTTAAGCTCATTTAAAATTCCTTAGAAATAAATATGGAAACTGTCTTATACATTTCTACAGTATACTTAAATTAAATACCCAACATTATCTCATCAATAATTTCAAATGCAGAGAAGCTAATGTACTTCGATAATTAACAAATGAAAGTTTAGACAGTAATGCAGCATTGCATGAACGTCATTTATCCTTTAATCCGATTTCATAGAATATAATCGTTGTCCCTTAATTATTCATAATCCTTATTACTTGATGAAAGGATAGTATATTAGTTATTCTTATTTTCCTAAGAGGTTCATTTAACTAGCTAATACAGCTTAAAGTTATTTATGTAAAATTCATTATAGTTATAAAAGGATATCGATAAAACTTTTTTTAAAAAAAACAGTTTGCATAATATCACATTCAAGCTTAGAAATATTTGATTCTGATTCTTATAAACTTCAATTACAAATAAAATTGATAGTTATTTTAATATATTTTGAGAACTAAATCTGGATGCATTCCAAACTTTCATTTTTACTTATGTCCCATCTAGAATGAACTTCTAGCAATATTACACAAAATTGTATAATCATTCAAAATTTATATTTAATTTTTGTAAATAATCAGGAAAAAAAATAAATGCTATTATAATAAGTTTAAATAAGTGTGTTTAGAAAAATTCTCATAAAAGTACTTCGTAAATTTCTGTTGAAACATTTGATACTTCCATGGAACAATTGACTAATATCATAAAATTTACAAAATCACGAAATGTGACTAATATGGCGAATTTGTCGTTGTGATTTTTTTTCCTCTTACATCATTTTTTCAATTCTTTAGGTCTTGGCAAGCAAAAAAATTAATGTGCCAAATATGTTTCGATACATTCAAAATCCATTTCTATTATGGAGTATTGCTTTATGAAAGCATTCAATTTTTATACAAAGCGAAAAAAAAATTTGCCAATAGCTACTGTTGCAATGTTCTCAAGAATTCCGACTGTGTTACCATTTAGAATGAAAATACTTTTTTTCCACTCCCTGTTTAATGTTTTTTTTTACGTTTTGACAACAACAAGGTTTCACAAATGTTAGCTTCAAAAATATTCCGAGGCCATTTCAGCCGTTTTGAATGGTGGTGACATTATGGCATGGTAATACGAAATGCCTACATTGCAAGTGGAAAATACTCTCTCCAGCCATTCATACAACAGCTGCAAACGAAAAGGAAAAAGTAAAAAGAAATGATGTAGCTATTTGTCCTCGAGGTGTAACTTTTGAAAGCCTGATTCGCTTTGAAGAACATATTTGTTCTGAGCACGTGGTATAGAGATGTTAGTTGTTATAAACGTGGAAATAAATAGTTACATACAACAAAAACTAAAATCAAACGGATGATGCAAACAGAGAAGGAAAATTGAAATGAATGTCTTTGTTTTGAAAATTTCCATTTGTTTACTTTTTAGATAGGCACATATAAAAATGTTTAAGTATTGGTGTAAAGTGAGTTATTAATATAAAACTGGTGTATAGCTTTTAACTAATTGTGTGGAATAAAATGTATTCAAGAGAGTGCATTAAAAAAATGCGCATGAGTGATTAGTCTCTCTTTCTGACTTTCGGAAGTATTTTTAAATATTTGTTAAATGCTTAAAATCTGGCAATAACTTTGAATTCAAGAAAAGAAGTCTGTTTTTCATCTGGCTGTGGCTAATATATTCTTTTTGTTTGAAAAGGAGCAGTACAGCAAAAAAGACGGGGAACCTACAGTATAGAAGATAATAAAATAATATAATTCTATAAATTCAAATAGTTGGTTACGAAAGTAACTTCTCATTAAAAATATAGTTTCTGGTAGTTCGTTTTCTTATTGGAAAAACTTTCAATGTTTTATAAAATATATGAGATTATTTTAAAAATGTTTGTCATTTAAAAATATGTGCTATCCTTGAAATGGTCGTTTGAGTGTTTAATTACTAGTATAAATCCTGATGTAGTGAGTTAAAACGTTATTTAACTTGAAAAGTAATATTTTTTTAACATATTTAAAAACATTTCCATTTAAAACCTTTAATTTTATGAATGAATAAATTATATAAACTTCTTCGTTATCTCAGATTTTGATTTTTACAAAAGAATATAAGGTAATATTCGAAATAAGTCCTTCCTTGCTTTGAACTTTTTCGTGTTATGTATCCAAATATCATTCAATTGATGATGGTTCTAAGTGTCTATTGAAAGCATTGAGATCTGCTCATTTACGTTCTTGAAATTTAGAAATGACGCAGATTCCTTGAAACGTTATTAGAATCGCATTTCTAGTGATTAGACTCTGAAATTCCTATTTGGATTCTATAACGGTCTGTACCTGTGTATTAATGAAGATTACTGTACATTACATTCGTCAATTGAAGCGTTAAATTTATGTCGGTGCGTAAACTTAGAGTATAAGCGCTATTATATTAAACATTATACTCATTCTATTATTCAAAAGTAATAATCATTGTTTATATTCCGAGAAATTCAGTTGCTGGATTTTACAATGAAAATTATTCTAAATCTATCCAAATGAACATTATAAAAGAGCTGAAAGTTTTTAACTTAATGTAAAAGTCTTTTGATCCTCTTGCAGGAATTCGATTTGTGTCCTGTTTTAAATATATTTATAATTTTTAGCAAATGTAATATATTTCAAATGCATTAGTAATTCATTGTTTTCATTTTTGCCATTCCTTTTGAATAAGTGTCTTTAATGATATAAATGAAACAAATTTTCTTGTTTCAGAATTCTAACTTATATGAATAAATAAATTAAAAATCTCTCCACATATAATCCATTATCATGAAGTTTTTACTCTGGATAATGAGGCATTTCTTTTCCTCTGAATTTGCTTCGGAACTAGAGCAGATAATTAACAAAGTTCAAATTTCTAAACATTAAAAGGGCAGCACAGCTATTTCGATACATTAGAGATCATTCAATTCCCTTAAAATTTATAATTTTATTCATTACATTTATACCGATCTGTCCGTAAAACTCATCGATATTGATTCGCCGACAAAAGATATGACTTTAGTAAAACTAATGATGTCCCTGGTGCTTATTTTGAGTTTGCTACCAGATAAAGCTCAATTTAATGACAATTGCGAAGTTATTCCATGCCTTTTATTTAAAAGCTTGAAGAATATTATTAAATATACTAATCTGATTTTTGTTGAATAGCATTCTAATAACGCATTCTGATAACAGTACATATTAAATTAATTCTACGGGAGAAAATATTTTCAAATAGGGATGATGAAGCGCAGCATATCGTAACAATATTATGGGTATTAGGTTATTTTATTTCGAAATCACTTTAAGAGATGAGAGTTAATATAAAAAAAATAATTATATTTAATTAGAATTTTAAGAAAGGTAACTATTTTTACTTGTTATCATTAATCGGAAAGAAATCGCAAACAATAGTCATGGACTTAAGCATGATCTTCCTACAGTTAGCAAAGCTTCGAAGAGATGATTTAAATATTTCTTTCTTCATATGTATACACATTTCCTATTTTAAAGTATGGGACAGAATTTATATTACATAATGTCCATTTTCGTTTTTTATTAATTGATTTTTTCCCCTTGAGATTTGCTACATTTTGGGTAGTTTTGTATTTAACTAAATTGTAATTTGTAATTAAAGTGCTTTATATATATTATGAATAAAAATTATTAAGTATAATTTGTGCTTCAGCAAACTTATGCTTTTCTATTACAATATTTTTGTACGTTTTCAATTTCGAATATTTTTAATTTTAGAATATTTTGTTAATTTACTGAACTTCTAATTTAATTTTGTAATATTTGAAGGGTTTAATTTTAATATTTCTTAAAATTTGTTTTTAGATTGTAATAATCTGCAATTTAGTATGATTTGGTATAATAAAGATTTGTCTGATTAACATTAATGAGTATTTACATTCTTTTATTTATAGTACGTAATACAAATAATTTTATTTATAGCAATATCTTAAGAACGAGATACTGTTTCTCCTTAAATATGCCTATAAAATAGTCAATATAAAAAAAGAAAAAAAAGTAGCAACATAATAAAAATATAATTTTAATTTATGGGCAATATCAGTAAATTCAGCACATTTATCAATAAATAATTTATTTATATCTTGAAGAATGTCCAAAATCTTTTTAAATGGAACTCTCCTTTTAATTCTCTAAATGCTGCACCAATACTACAGATGTTCATTAACCTTAATCTATTTCTAAGTTCAGCATTTTTAATCTTCGTTGTAAGAATGCCCAACATTTTTTTTTTTTTTTTTTACAGTTATAAGATATTTTATAAGAATGATCAACATCAGTTTTTTTTGCATTTATCATTTGTGAGTGAAGTAAAATATATTCAGTAAGAATGATGTGTAAAACGCCGTGAAGGAAAATGCAAAATAATAATAAATTGCGAAAGAAAAGTAACACACATTGATTTTTTTTGCAGAATCGTTTTGTTATTTTCTTCACGGATTAATGAAAAATAGATATTTTTAGCATTATTGATCAAACATGGTGTTCTTTACATTCAACTTAAGTAAAAAAATAAATCATAGTTATTGAAAGGTCAACCAACAATTTCTTTCTTCTCTCTTTCATTTCGATACGGAATGCAAATATTTATTTTAATGGAAATGAATCTCATGCTTTTTTTTACCTTTGATTTTATTCTTGAAGCATGTATTTTTCGTTTGTCATCCCACTTTGATTAATTTACCAGCAGTGTAATTTTCATCTGGTTCAATACAGGTTTGATCCTCTTTTTTTCCTTAAATGTTACAAGATGAGATGGAATGTTTTCAGTTTTTCCTTTCTTTTTATTCTTAGAAAATTTATGGATAAAAAAATGACTTCATGACTATGTTTCTCCTTCCTTCAAAATTTCAATCTCTAAACATCTTTTATGTCATATAAAAAATATCTCCACCAAAACATAGTCCCCAGAATCTATAAATATCCTCAATTTTGATTAGAAATATAAGAGTTTTATATATGATTGAAATATTTTAGAATTTGCGCATGTCGTATAAATAAATTGTTTCTGATACTTTCCTTTTGTGAATAATTCTGAAGAATGAAAGCATATAATTTTAATTTCACAGTTCCTATAAATTACTTATATTTAGATAATTATGTTTCATTTGCACCATTAATTTGTTTCATAAATAGAAGACAGTGGTAATATCTGACTTTCTCTTAAGCTGTACTTAAATTTGGAATCAATTATTTCTGACATACTAAATTCATCAGCAATAAAGAATGAAAAGTTTTAGGTTCTATTAGAGTCATTACATTTTTTACTTTACATTATTTATATTTCAAAGAAAATGGATGTTAGAGATCATTTTTTACCCCAGGGAGAAACATACAGTTTCGAAATGCCCCTCTTCGGATCTACATACAGTTTTGTCTGATCGTCTTTACTAGGTTTTTATCAACCATACCAGAAATAAATAGTTAAATATAGTTAAGGAGTCATTGCTACTTAAACAAATAGTAAAATATAAGCCTCCGAAAAGTGAACAATCAGATTTTCTTCTTTCTCCACAAAAAGAGTGATCTCTATACAGACCATAAAGACAATAATTCGAAGCTTCATTGCAAGAAATGCTTCCGATAGTTTAAGTCGTGCAGAACTATTTTGTAATGCGTTATTGATTAAGTTAATGTTACTTCATATTTTTGAACTGTATCCATTTATCAGGCTTAAAACAATTTTCGTTAAAAATAGTAGATTGGAGTTGATTATGTGATTTTTACCCTACGCGGCTTAACAAAAATTTCTTACCTTAATATTTGGTTGAATAACCTTTGAGTCGTATTACAGAGGGGATTCGACGCGGCATTGTTTCAATAAAATTCTGTTTTATTTTAGCACTTATAGTCGTCCAGATTTGCAGCAGAATTAATTCTAGACACTAAACTGATGACAGATGACAGAGGAGTTGCTGTTCCAGCGTATCCCAAAGAGTTTCGATTGAGTTGACCAATTCATATGGCAAAATGAATTCTTCTTACCAATTCTGAATAATTTGTAATTTATAGATATTGGCGTCATCATCCTAGAGTACACCAGTTCCATGAGGGAAAGAAAATATCCATTCATGTGATGACCTGGCCATTAAGCACGTTCAAATGATTTAGCGTCTTCATTTTAATGTCGCATAATATTGTTGATCCCAGACGAGATTCATTGAAACAACTCTAGATCACAACACTACTTCCATTTATCTGCCAAGTTGGCACTATATATGAAGGATCTACCGCTTTGTGAGGTTCCCTTCTTACCCCGATGCGCCCATTGTTTTAGAATAGGCTGGCTCTTGAATTTTCAGATTACATGGCATTTCTCCTCAGCTTAATAGTTCAATCTTTATGCTTTTTAGCAGGGACCACCAAACAAATGCCCGCTGGACAACACCAGCGATCAAAGTCAATCAATCTTTTCCACCATAGTTTATTTTGATTACATTGTATTTTTTTTGACGTAAATAAATCATACAAACAAATTAATAATGTAATAACTGACGAAAATTACGAAATTGAGCATTTTAACTGTAATGTTGGGTTCATCAAAATAACTCACAATAAGTGACTTTAACTAAATAGTGGCTCATCAATTGTATCAGGACCCGCGCTCACGACTCGAAGGAAACAATGTTGTGTTCGTAATCATGACCACTAGGCTACCACGACTTCCCGTCCTGCACTTAATTTCTCTTTTCTTCGAAGTATGGCACCGCTATACATTTAGCATGATCTTACGTAACGCATAGCATACGCATTGATGATCATTGACACTCCATATCATTGACACTCCCCGTAATAACATATCATTGATACTTCCCCGTAAATACTAATCGAAATTGCAAACAGGGCAAAGTACAACCCCACACCATAGATACTTCAGTCTTTAATTAATTCCAAAAAGAAAATTTGCTCGCAATTTGATGCAGTATGTTGTTATGATGAATCAACTAGATATTGGCCTTGGGGCTCAGTTCAAGAGTCAGTATAGCTCTTAGGCTAAGCCATTTGCAGATTTATGCTCTTTAGTACATTGGAGCCGTTTTCTTCGGTTAATCGCCTAAACAAGTGATTTATTGTGACTTTACATATGTAAAATTCTCGTCGTATCTTACGAATTGAAATTGTTCATTGCTGAACATTGACTTGAGTTTAGTAGTTGATGTCAGTGATTTTTCTTCACCATTCGTTTAGGAGATTTTTGGTTCCGAGAATTCATATGTTTTTTAGACCACACTCATTCCAAGTTGTTGATGGTTGACCACCATCCTTCTAGGTTTCAATAAAACACTGAACACTTCTCAGCCCAACTGCGGTAATTTCAGCAACCTCTTTATCGCTTTCTTTGATTGATGCATTTCAATAATTTGACCCTTTTTTAAACGCTGAAACAAATGTTTGGTGACCGCTTGGAATAAATGCACACTTAGTTGTTGCAGAAATGATCAATTGTACAGTAGCCTGACGCTAATTAAAGGATAAATTAACAGTGGCAACATGTACAAGGAAATCACTTTGCTCAAGTTATTTTATGCATTTTCACATGTATTTCACACGGTGACATTATTTCGGACATGTAATGTATTAAACTAGGGATTTGGTGACAGATTTTACACTTTATCATCAAAACAACAATTAAAAGTTGTTTAAATTATTCTAATTAACTGACCAGTCAATTTGTTCCAATGTTCCAACTACCAGTTATTATAACAGAATTCTGTTTCAGCTGAAACTCTTTTATAATATTATTTTCATGCCCACAGAGCAAGATATCCTTTTTGAAAAATCTTATTGCATTGAATGAAATTTACTTTAATTTAACTGCTATTCCAGAACTATATTGCTGCCTGATTCCATTCAAGTAATTAGATAATTTTAGAAAAATGAGTTGGAAACCCTGCGGTAACTTTTCACTTTTAGCACAAGCACTCCGAGCATTTTCATACCTAAGTGGTCATCCAAGCTCATTCACTCGGAGGAGAAATTGCATCACAATTGCAGAAGATATTAACAATTTTGGGATGTTCAGTTATCGTGTCTGTGGAACTTAAAAAGAAAGGATATAGAGGCATTCCATACATTATTATTTTAATCCTTTAATCCAATAATAATGTATTGAATTGTGCAATATAATGTGATTTTCAAATTCCCTTGACTTATAGATGAAAATATGCAAAAATGTTAAATAAACATGAATACATCTGTGTTGGTCTAAACAGAGTTAAGTAATTTCTGACTTGTAAAGGAAAATTAGTTGCATAATGACATCATTTAAATGGTTTATCCGACGTCACTGTTCAAAAGGTGCAGAAGGAGAAAGGAGCTAAAGGATAATTTCTACCGAAAGGGAGAATAGTTTATTTTAATTTAATTAGTATCGTCGTACTCTACGGATTATAGTTAAAACGCCGCGTAAATTTGAATCATATAGCTATATTATTAAATTAAGCGCTGAATTGTCAGGGTACTCCCGACACTATAATTCAAAGTACTAATTTTGAACTCCTATTATATATGTTATGTTAAATCGAAAGCCAATTTATCTATATAGTAAACTTTTCCACAGGGATGTAGAGTATTTGCGTTCGAAAGCAGTATCGTTATAGTCAGAAAATACTGAGTGAATTTTCCGAATTTCTATTTATTACAATTCATACGTCGTATTCACATACTACTTTCAAACTGTAAGAAGATTCTTCAAAAATCATACACATGTAAAATAATCTAATGTCTGCTACCTTATCATTTCAAAATATTTCATAGAAGCAGTGACCTAAATCTATCCTTATCGTATTTGATTAAAGTCGTAAGAGCTGCAGAAGTCCAAAAATATTTTAGTAAATATACTACACAATATAATAAGTCTTAAACTTGACAAATTAATTTTTTTCTTTGGCCGCTTTTTATATTTTGTATTTTAAATACATTTATTTTGAACTTTAAAATAAGATAATTTTATGTTTGTTATTTTTTATAAAAAAGAAAAAGTTTAAAGCAAAAAAGATAAGAATGATGTTTAAAAAATTGTTTTGGAAGATATTCTTTCATTACAATTATGACTGAGCGAAAAGATAACCAAATCATTTTGTAAATTCTTTAAGCCATTAAATTCTTATAATTAAATCTCTATTCAATAGAATAGTCAAAATACATTTCTCCCCTTATTCTTTAGAAATTTTTTTATTCAATAATATCAGCACTTTTTAAACTATTTGATTTTAAAACACTTAACTTGTAATTTACCATTTCAATGTCATTACCATTTCTTTATAGTCATAATTTGTTGTTATTTATTTTTCAAGTGATAAAACATTTCGTGGTTGTATTTTTTTCCTTTCCGCTTTCATTCAAAATGCTGAACCTCTAAAAGAACTTAAAAACAACAAACAGTTCTAACTGTACTTGCTTTTCAAAAATGTTTCTTTCGCTTCCTTTGTAAGATATTAGCCAAATGTTGAAGTGACGATAACACCACTGCTAAAGTTTATTTATATAAATAATATCTTTTTTTTTTTATTTTACTGAGAATAAACAATAATTCAAACGAAAACCCTCCTTGATGTTATTTTCCTACATCATCGGAAAGCTAACAATGAATAATTTAGGGAAAATACACCAGAATTTAAAAAAAAATTATTACGAATTAAGACACGAAACTAAAGAAGAAAAAATTATACCGTGAAGTTGCTTTGAAAATGTAAAGGATACTTATAAAAAAATATGCTTGACAAATTTTTGTACATAGGAGGATAATCTGGAAATTATTAAATTCATTTCTGGTATTCTATGTCATCAATTTGATAGTTTAATTCATTAGCCAAATACATAACTCTCCCTCTCTGTATATATATATATATATATATATATATATATATATATATATATATAT
>BMAW01084405.1:0-22393 GCA_019974015.1 Nephila pilipes | reverse complement strand
TATATATATATATATATATATATATATATATATATATATATATATATTCAACAATAATTTTTGTCCTGTATCATTTCTATCAGTTGTGAGATTATGTCCATTTGTACCGATTCAATAGAACAAAAACTTAATGTTTTTGTTGAGTACGACGGAACGATTTACTAAAATAAAGCTAGTAATCTTGATTCCTTCTAGTGTGGAAACTTAGGTTACCGGAGAAAGATGAATATATCATACTTCAGGAGAAGAAATCTCCTAATTGCTTATGATATATCAAATATAATGACAATTAGTCTAATTGGCCTATCGCTTAAATACTGGAATCATATTCCTGATATGACACACGGTAATTAATATAATGACACTAGGTAAATCATGCAACTGATGAGGCTAGGATGAAACCTAAAATAAATTCGTAAGTTAAGAAGTAATATGGAAATAGATAAAATAGAGAACATTTTGACTTCTACATTGGATTCAAAATTATCTGTGGTAACCTTATTTATTTTTATGCACTATTTTATTGTTTTTAATGAAATGGTGTTGCTCAAAATATATTGGATGGAAATGATGATTAGGTGTTTCATGTTGTCATACATGACACGTGCCCCGTTTATTCCTTTTAAACTACTCAATTTTTGATACTAAGGAAATTGTCAGAGGAGTGATCTGATTAAGTTAATTTGATCTTTTTTCGAAACGTTTTGCAGCAGCAGTTTAGTTTCAATCAAGCAGCTTATTCTGTACATATAATTGGGGATTTGTCTGCCTGATACTCATAACAAAGAAATGGAAGAGAAACTGCTTTTTATGTATTTAAAATAGAAGCAAAATTGTACATTCTGAGAGAACTCAATTTTACAATTTAATTATAATTTTTAAATAAAAATACCTCATCCACATTTTTAAAACTAACTATTTGAGCATAAAAAAAAAGGGCATTTCTTATTGTTCCCTGATATTAATTGATTTGATTTTCAGTAAACAATTTGGAAAAAAGAAATAAATGAAGACTTTTTTCTCTGTTGAAAGTGTTCATTTGTCATCATTTTCGTATCTGAAAATCAGTTTCAGAGCCCTGCAAAAATAATAAAATGAAAAAAGATTATATCCCCATAGGCTTAGAAGACTTACTGTTAATTTGAAGCCATAAATGTTTTTATTATCTGACAAGCAATTGCATCGTTACGAAAATTTTTTCCGTTTCTTATATTTCCTTTTCATTTTATAATGAATCACACTTTTTCCAGACTCTTAAGTTTTCAAAATTTAAGGAACTATGAAATTACTTCTTAGTTTCGTTTTTAAAAAAGAAAGAACACCTAATTATACTCAAAATAGTTTTCATGCACAAATCATGATAAACTATCACATAAAACTAGAAGTACATAAAAATATTATAAGTTCTAACTAACACGTACTCTATATTATAAGTTCTAATTAATATATAGAGAGATTTAAACAATTCTACGTTATATTGTACTAAATAAAAACCATCCTTAAAAGCTATGAATTTTTATAATTATATATATGCTTGTTTTCCATTTACGTGATATCAGTGAACAAAAAAATCCCTAGAATTATATAATTTTAAATAATATTATGGTAATTTTGCTGCTTTAAACTCCTTAGCTGATTCGTTTTTTTTTATCCTCTCCAAAAATTGATATCATAAAGTCGAAATTTATGTCAAAGGTTTTATAAAAACAATATTCCTATCCAATCTAATGTTACATATGCGTCTTTATTATGAAATTGAATAAAAAAATAAATGAATTATCCGAGCTAAATTGAAGAGGCGATAAAGGAAATTTGAAATATTTGTGTTGTTGGCTATTTTATGAGTTAAATACATCTCTTTTTTGGGGGAAATAAAAACTAAAGAAAAGAAATAAAATTTCTTATTGTCTGCATCAAAACTTATGAGAATAATTCTTAAAAGTACTGGAAGTGCATGAAAATATTATAAGTCCTAATTAATACATGCTCGTTTCATCCTCCAGAAAAATCATAAAATTTCATACAGGAATAAATTTCAGTCGTTTAATCATCATCATCAAAAAAAAAAAAAAAAAAAAAATTAAACCCGCAGCTCCAGGATATCTGAACATTGTATTTCGTAAGTGTATGATATGATTCTCAATTAGAATTCCTAGGGAGAATTACTGTTACTGCTTCCACACTACTGAACCTCAAAAGTTATAAAACATTCATTTTATTTCCCCCTCCCTACAGAAGAACTTTTAGCTCCACGTAGCCGGGGGCTTCTGAATCATTCCGGGGAGAAGTAAACATCACACTAAGTTAACGAGCAAATGCGATCTGGATCGACCTGAACCTGCTCTGAACAAGGATTGGCATGAATGATGAATCCTGTTCATAACTGCTTCTCGACTATTGTTGCATACATGTCTGTGCCATCCATGCAACACTAAGATCCGACCATTACTTTCTCATTATGTAGAGAGAGAAAGAGTTAATATATATTACTGAACAAGTCCTAATTCCCTCATTTGTGTATTCGGTGTTATTAATCTGGTTCTTTCCCTAACGCTACCATCTTTTCTAAGCCTAAAATGGGCGTACCTATATGATATAAAATAAACTATCATTGATTGTATAAATATTATGGCTAAAATTGTATATGCTCCTAACTTTTTCTAATATTAAACAAATGAGTTATGGAATTAATATTAGTAACTTGGAGGTAAATTTGAATCAATTTACTTAAACAAATGTATAGTACAAAAAATATCATAAATTACAAATGCTTTCGTAATCTTAATGAGAACCCAATTAGTAATTATTTTTGCAATACTTTTGGGTAGATATAATTATAAAAAGTGACAGTACTTATATAAATCCCTGTAGAACCCGTTCTGCACATATCTAACTTGGCATAATTTGGATTAATCTTGGCATATACGTTATATGGACCATGGGGAAAATATTTCTCAATAAAAAAATAGTTCAAATTTTGTCCACCAGATATCGCTTTCTAAAAATTCCTAATAAAAATTAGTCAAACATATAAAGAGATGCAGTCAGAGCCGGAAAATCATTCTGCGTGAATTTTGTTATCATGAATCATACCCTTACAGAAGAAAGATCGATCTTTACCTCCTAATGTAAAGCACCAACAACCACTGAATTCTGATTACGTGACTGCATGGTGTGGATTTACTGTTATTTTAATCCTGGTTCTGTTTTCCTTCGAAACTCTCACTCCTCAAGGTCCTAAAGCACGTTCTGTCGCTAGGGCATGGTACAGTGAATTCCTTCGACAGCAAGTCATTCCTGCTTTACAGGAACAATAATATATGCAAACCACTATCTTTATTCAAGATGGAGCAACTCCTCACATTGGGTGCCAGGTCAAAGCACTGCTTATTGCTAACTTTGGCGATAATCAAGTAAAATATATCCAGACATTTTCTGGATGCATGGCCTTCTCGTTCATCGGACTTAAATCCCTGTGATTTCTAACTGTGGGGATTTCCAAAAGACCGTGTTTATAGAGGAGGAATTAGGACTTTACCCGATTGGCAAGCTAACATTATACACCATGTGGCTGAAATCCCTCGTGGGTTGCTTCGGCTACCATTGAAAACGCTTTGCTGCGTTTTCAACACATTATTGATGTCAATAAAGTACACGTTGAGAACATTCTGTAATTAAATAAATTTAAATGATTCTGACAGATTTTTTTGTCCTCCTTTAGGTGCTACAGTTACTCCTAGTGGTCAAAATTTGAATTATTTTTATTGCAGAAATCTTCTCTTCATGGTCCTTATAACGTATATACCAAGTTTCATTAAAATTCAAAAAGTTGAGCAGCCTTTAGAGGTCTGAATAGGGTCACTTTAATTATAACCTCCTTGTATGAATGACAGATGAAATTTTACAATTGCCAGAAGCAGTGATTAAGTATACTTGTATTTTTTCACATTTTGTAACTCTCAAGCAATTTAGCTGCCAACTGATTCCATTCAATAATTAAGGTTCTGAACTGGATTGAAAATGTTTCCTAAAATTCAGAAAGTCTTACTTAACTTCGAATGTGTAATAATTCAAGATATCAACATCTGAATCTTCGTATTTTCATGTCATTGTCATTGATAGTTCGGTGCAAAAAGTTAACATACACTTTAATGATATTGGAATAAACTTCATAGAGATTTCATCTTTTCTCTCAGAAATACGGAGCTTCAAAATGACTGGATAATTACGGTATCATATATATATCAGGCATTAAATCCAGATCTTGAAGGCAACTCAAATTACTTTCTCTTATTATTCGTCTAGCTAGTTATTGCATAACAGAAAACAACGGAGAAGCTTGCAGCCAGCACTGAAACGAATCACTGAATATAGGTAAATAATAAATTTTTAGGCAATTGTAAGTGTTCTTTAATATTTTCGCTGCTCAAACTCCATCATACATACTAGAAAAAAAAACAATTCTATTTTTTTTCTATTATTATTCTATTATTTCTATTATTTTCATTCATTCTTTATATAGAAATTTTTTTTATTATTTTATATTAAAGTTGGTAATCCTTCTATATAGTAAAGTTTTACTTTGTTTTGAAACAATTTATAATTATTTTATATTAAATTTGTGTCATTTCTTTAGTGATGTTTCAAATAGTAAATAAAATCTGAGGTAAGAAAAGTGGATTAATAATAATTTTGTATGCCTCTTTTAATCATGCCAAATTTATTAGTCACGTTCTACATGTACTATACACCGAAAAATAAAAAAAAAATCGCTCTCTGACATTATACTTTGTATAAAGAATTGTTAGAAAAAGTTTCACATCGTCAGCCTAAGATTTGACGGAAAGTAGTTTAAGCTTTCGAGGAATACTCTTAATATTATTTCTATCCATTGGGAGCCACATGTCAACTGTAACCGATGGATTGGTCTTACACAAGTTTCATATTGTTCATCACAATGTCAATGCAATGTAGGGGCGACATCAAATTTATCATTTGACAGAGATGTTATTATGAAGGATTATATAAAATGAGAGATAAATTTGATAATATTTTGAATTACTTCCAACAAACTTAATAAAATATACTTCCGTAATTTGTACTATTTTTATTTCTGACAAGCCGACAAATTCGCTCTTTTACTGAGAAAATAACGTTTTTAGTATATTCTGTGGTAACTATTCATATTTTTTTAAAATTACATACAGATTTTCAATTAAGAAAATAAAATATAAATTCAATTGCTATTAATTGAAATATAAATTAATATTTCAATTGGTGCATGCACAGCATTCGCTTGCGCGCCATTAATTTGATTAACGTAACAATATTGATTTGAATATGGTTTTGTGTTTAAGACTTGATAGTTGTGACGTTTTAAGAATACGTTTTACAGAAACAAAATATTTATCTTATACAGAATGAAAATAGTTATAAATATCAAAATATTTATTGATGAAAACGATCAATAATAGCTTAAAAATTATGCTTCAGTATTTACAAACACTGCAATTTCAAAATCTTGAATTAAAAGTTGAAAATTGAAAAATTGAAATCTCGCTTGGAAAGTATTTCAAAACAATTAACTGTTTAAAAAATAGTTTATCTGATTTTTTTGAAAATTTTTAAATTTTTTGCATACATTCTTTTTAGAATAACTTTCTTTTAATTTTATTAAGAAGGAAAACTATTTAATAATGATAAATGTAACATATATAACAAACATATTGAGTAATATCAGAAATTACCTGACAAACTTTCATTGAAACATTGTAAAATATGTGATGTTTTACTGTTTCTGTCATCAGAGCATTTAATATTTTTTACTCTTCTATTTTTCTCACTTACTAAGGAAGTATCTTACATAAAATATATATATATAAAAAAAATGTTCTTAACACAGTCCGCTAGCTGCACTTCTAAGAAATGCACAACTCTTTTGATAACATTTGAAAATAAAGGAATAGAACAAACTAATCAAATACGTAAAATGTAATCAGAATGACTGAGGGTTATTTAATTAAAAAATTTGAAAAAAAAATACATGTTTTTAAATTACTATTTCAATAAACATAATTTATGATTTATTCAAAACGTTTCGTAAATTTTTAAACTGCAAAATGTGCTTTGTAAGATCGGAGTTTGATCAAAATATCGTGTTATGCCTCGAATAAGAAAAAAGAAAGCCTTACCAACGAGTGCCGGAAACCAATAGAGGCAGGATCGTTGCCTGTCGAGAATGTGAATTATCGCTCCGAGATATAGCCTGTTACGCTGGTTGAAAACAATCACTGTCAGGCGAATTTAGAATCAATGGGTTGCTGAGGGTCATACTGAACAGCATGCAGGATCTCCTCGTCTTCCCCTGACTAACGCCAAAGAGGACAGACATTTTGTGAGGCCGGAACTTGCGAAACAGTACATTCACATCACGGACCATTAATCAGGAAAAGGATATATTTGTAGCACGCTCACTATCCGTTCGTACGGTGTGATGACGTTTATAGAAGCGTGGACTGTCAGGCGAATATAGAATTATTCCATTTATAGAATAGAACCATTACTTCGGCTTCTCGTGACAATGCAGCATAGAAAAAGATGGCGACTCTGGTGCGCCGAACGATAAAGCCGGGAACAGGAGTAGAAAAATGTCGTCTTTTCAGACAAGTCCCGGTATTGCGTGTGATATTCGGATGGCCGTATACGTATCTGGAGGGTCCGAGGAGACCGCTCGTCATCTACTTGGATTCGATATCAGCACAGGGGGTATGTACCTGATGTGATAGTTTTGATAACCATTAGGTACACGACACACATCGCTAGTTCATATATAGACTGTTATTTGAACGCAGATCGGTACATTTTTGACATCTTATGTTCAATGGTTGTGCCCTATCTTCGAGGCCTGCAAAGCGTCAAGTTCCAACAAGATAATGCAAGGCCCTATGTTGCAAGTCGTGTTCCGATTTTCTTCGATACACAGGGTATTCGATTGCTGCCCTAGCCAGTACTGTCTCCATTTTTGTCACCCATTGAAAACTTTTGTTCCTGAGTTGCTTAGAATTTGGACCACTACCCCTCTCCAGCTAATACTATTGATGAAGTGTGCATGGACTTGAAGCAGCATAGAAGAAGTTGTACTTTTTCTGTTATTCAAGTTCGATTCCATGCCTAACTGGGTAAGGACGATTTTAACTGCCAGGGGTGGCAGCAGTTTCTACTACTTTCCCTCCCCTGTAACACCCCAAAGTGCTTGCAAATTTCATCATTTGATCTTCACTCCAAACTGTTAACGTACAATAAATATCTTTTTTTTTGTATTTGCTTTCCACCATAGTGTTCAAATTTTAATGGTCAGCATTGTAGAAGCAAAAATATTTTGTATGTAATGCATTTTCTATGAATTTCAAATTATTATTTTAAAATAATTTTAAACATCGATTCATATTTTAATGAATATTTAGTACACATGTATAATATTTTAATTGCAATATGTTATTAAATGCTAAAACAGACTAAATGTTCTTTGGACTGTATTGAAATATTTTTATTGTAGTAGAAAATCACAGATAATAAATTTTTTTTTGACAAAATTTTATGAATCTTTCACTCACGAGCGCAAATTTTTTTAATTTAGTAATCTTATCACAACGTTCATTTGAATTTTTTTAAAAAGGCTCAAAAACCTTTTAAAACATAAACTGTTATGAGCTTTAATGTATTTAAAATTTTGAAATATTTTTGATACATGCTAAAACTTAAAAATGTATAAAGTATTCAAGGAATATTTTTGAGTTCTTCAAATTGGAATAGAAATAAAAATGTTTTTATTCCATGCATTACAATTGAGTTCGAAAAATATATAGATACATTTCTTACATTCGGATACTAATTTAAACCATAATATCAGAACTCTTATAATTTTACACTTCTAATTTTTAAAAATCATTTGCATTCCTTCAGAGATCCAACTACTTTAACATAATATATGATAAAAGGGATATAAAAAAACTCAGCAGAATTGTCATGCTCAACTAAGACAATCTAAATCAGAAATTTAGGTAAATCATGCTTAAAGTTATTATGTGCTAATAAAACCTAAAAGTATTTCATGATACATGTACAATAACAATTTGTGACTGAAATGTTCAATTATACATTTCTCTAGGAAAATAAGATATCTTCTTTTTCTATAAATTTAATATAAACGTCTTCTTCGTTTCTATTTATGATTTAAATCATTAATAAAGTAAAATTACAAGTCTGATGACCAGCGAGATTTGATTCGAATCATATATTCAAGTCCACGTTCTATTAAAGATCATTGTAAAGAACGATAGGAACTCATGAGTGCAGAAATTTAACCGAAGAGAAATAATTGTTACGATTTGATAAATTCACAAACAATCAACGTTTGAAAAATTAACTATAAAATATTTATAATAATATTAACAATTCAAATACCAATATATAATTGAATATTAAATACACTGTTTTTCAAAATGATTAGAAGTTTTCACGGAGCTACCTCACTGTAGGATCGCTTCGCGGTTGACCAGATAACTATTTGTTACACAGCTGGCCACCTAAAATCTTCTATGAAAATATGGAAAGATGTGATAGGATTATTCAAAACAATTCATCCGATTTCAAAATTCCATAATTCCATATGAAGTCGTCCATAATTCCATATGAAGTTTTGACGCAAAGTCAAAATATAAAAGTTCTTTTGCAATTGTTCGATATAACATCCTTTAGTTACTCGTATAGTGTCAATTCGATGTGTAAATTTCTGCTAAACATATTATAAAGGGTCAGGGGTAATTAATTGTACAACAGCAGAAATTCGCTGTTTGAGTTCAAATAGATTTGTGGGTAATGGTGATGGATACACACTTTATTTTTTACAAAAATCCAAAGGAAGAAATTGTATAGGACCACATCAAGTTACTTAGGGGACCAGCTGTGTAACATCATGTCATTTGGTCTACTGCGACCAATCTAACCGAGGTAGCTCCGTGAAAATTTCTGAAACAGCATTCGTGAAATAGCTTCAGGAAGAGGATAAGAAGACCATTTATTTTTCACAACATAAAACTTCTATAGTTTTCCTTTGTATTCATGTATTACTTATCGTTCTGTTCAAAATTATGAAATTTTAAAATCGTTTGAATCCCTTTGAATAACCTGTATATCACAAAACACTTTAATTAAATTTTAAAAAATTCTACGATATATTTATTCCTTCCCACATCATTTTAAGGATAATATTACTTTTATTTTCATTTGTTTCTGTGTTGAAATTAATTCTTTATAAAAAAAAATATGTTTCCCACAATTCTTTTCCTAAGCTTTGTAGGTAGAAAGACCTTTCAAGTAGTGTGGTTTTTAGAAACTCTTCTTGAATATGGACGATAGAATTAATTTTAGGTTGTTGAGTAAGTTCGACCATTTTGTAATACCCTGTTTTTTGACACAAAAGATGAATACAAAATGAAATTGCCGTTGAGCAAAAGTTTTATATTTAAAAGTATGTTTTATTGTAATAAATTTCTTTGACTTTAATGAAGAAGGTTAACTTAAAATATCTAGAAGTTCAGTATTTGATTCTAATTTTCCAATCCGTAGAATTAAAAGAAAGTTCATGTAGTTTTTTTAAACGTTAGTAAAATGAGAGGAAAGTTATATATGAAAATTTTGAGAAATACGGCCTTATATGCCTCTCGGTATCAAATAGAAAAAAAAAGGAAAAATGAATACAAAAATAAAGTAATCACAAACAGATAAATAAGATGTAGTTTCCCCAGATAAAATTATATTGCTTAAAACTATAGTTAATTAAAAATGTATTTTCATTCAAAGCAATCAAAATAGTAAATAAACACAATTTTTTTAAAAAATAATTAAGGATTAGTGTATAGTATATTGAATGAATTAACATTCTGTACAACAAATGATAAAATCAGAATAAATAAAAAATTCTAAGATATATCTATTCTATAAAAGTTACAAATTAATGAGGGTGAATTTAATAAACTGAAGCAACCTTCTATTCGAAATAAAAACGATTCGAGAACAACGTGGGAGATTTGGCAGGAGAAAAGTATCTTCACCTACAGATTCAATAATATGGCTATTTTTAGGAAGTAATATCTCAAGTTAATAGCAGAATTGGGTAAACAGTTTTTGTTATTGTCGACAAGAGGTCAAAAGTGTTTCCCTGAATTCACTCCTAACACGTGTAATCGAGAAGCTCTTAGAATCTCATCGATTTATTTTGGAAACATACTGATATTTATTGTTCATATATTCACCTGTTGTTTTTATCCTTCCACGTGATATAATAAAAAGCAAAATAGAGTAGGTGCAAAAAGTTAGCTTTGATATCAATTACATTCCAACTTTGAGCCTTTTGGTTGTAAATTAAACGTAAGAAATTATACATAACATTCCTTTTTAGAGTGTACCTTTAATGAGATGTTCAATCTTTTTACAAACACTTTCTGTTAAAAATATAAAGTTGTGTGTATTTCTACAGTCCTTCAGAAACCTGTATTCTTTAAAAACTCAAAAGTAGTTTAATTTAATTTCAACCTACCATATACTTTTTCACGAACTAAGAACTGTCATACTTATTTATCTTTTGTATTCATAATAATTTTCAATTAATGCAATCCACAGTACTTGCAAAAATCAGCAGCTTGTAAGTCCTTTGAGAGAATCAAAACTTCATCAAATTTTTTTCAAGGATTCTCAAATGCAGTTTTCAACATAGTTTTAATCAAAGTGCACTTTTAATCAAAATCTTAATAAACTATTAGATGGAGAATGAAAATAACTATGAATCAATTTTCCCGAAAAACGAGTCCATTTCATCGTAGGGGAAAATGGAGAAATGAGATTCTTCCTCGGGCTAATTTTATTTCTTTAATGAATGAATACTCAAAATCAACATTTATTATTATTGTTTAGCTCATTTAAGAAATGAATTTTTTTCATTTTTATAACTTTTTCTTAGGTGTGTAAAGATGCTTGATAATGTAGTATGACAATTTACAATGAGGCAAATTACAATTAAGTTATTCCATAATGTCATATTTTTGTAAGAAGTTTAATATCAAGTTCCAAAGCACACTTAGTCTTGGTCGCACTATATAATGATCTTAAAACTTAAGTTTTTAAGAGCGATCGAAAGCTGAATAAATATTAGAAAAATTCAATGCTCTGTAATTGAGATGGGAATTAATGATAATTCATCTTAATCTGCTATTATAAAATAAATAGGTCTTAATCCAGTACAGTTTGATACCATTCAAATCATAATAAAAGAATGCAATGATTCATAGAAAAAACACTCCTCATAAATAAAATAGTTAAGCGAAGTAACGGTTCTCTAGTTATGAAACAAGAAAAGTTAACAAATCGACATGAAATGTTCATATCCATCAAAATAGAATTTAACGGAATTGTATTAAAATAATTTTCTCTATAATCATTCAATCTCAACAGTCGCTTAATCTTAACCAAACACATTTACCAAATATCTTGTTTGAGAGAAATTTTACTTCTGTTATGATAGTGATACCACGCCTTCTCCTAAAATGAAAGTTAAGTGCACGAAAATGAAAAACTATCAAACTTAGTTAAGGTCTATTGATATTGAAGAATTTTTTATTATATTGAAGAATATTTTTTATTTTGCAATTCTTTTTGCAGTATTGAATTAACATCCACAGGTGGGATTTCGAAGAACATATATATATATATATATATATATATTTGAGAATGTGAGAATTTTCTTAAAATTGCTCTAAATAATTTCTAGAAATATCATTTTTTGCTTTTATTCAATAATTATTCTTACGTTCAATCCATATCAACACCGATAGTATTTCTTCACTGAATATCACACGTAGTGCTATCACGCATGATCAGTTAATATAAAAATGTATTAGTTCTCTATATTTAATGGTATTGCATTATAAAATAATTATAACTTTCTATAGATACTTAAGTATACCAAATTATATTTGCAGTTAATAGTAACAATTATGGCTTAGTTTAAATTTGAATATCTTAAACCAAAGCTAAGGGGTTAGACTTATATTTAGTTTTAAGACACTTTCTTACAAGAAAAGTTCACGTGGGGTGTACTATAAATACATATGGAGTTATGATTATACACATTGTACTCTTTTCAAAACTCATTATTTCTCGAATGTTTACTAGAGGAAATATCAAATTTAAAATTTAAAATATGAAATCAATTTGCTTTGTACCATTATCGAACAATTATAATTAAATCAAATAAACGTTTTAACTCATTAAAAACAGAACAGAGAGCATGCAAAATCCCTGATGAATATGCTTATAATCACAGGTGTATTTTACTGATTGATAGAAAAATATATCATTTGTAAAATATTATTCATATAGGTAATAATGTAATGAGAGCAAAATATCTTTTAGCAGGGCTCTTAAATATTACAAAAAAATAGAACAATTATCAAAGAAAATATTGACAAAAAATCTATTTGAAAATTAAAGAAAAAGACTCTTAGTAGTTGCATAAGAATGCCGATTGTGATTTATGATTGTAAGCGTTCCGTTTATACTAATAAGAATTATTTGTAGCTATTGTTTCCCAACATCTTTAAAAGTATAAAATATTTCAGTAGTTAAATAGGTTTACGATTGATCCCCAACGAATGTACCTTTTTTTAAACTGTAAAAGTAAGTGCTATATTAAGTAACTTGATGCTACCTTTATATCATTGTAAACCGCCAGTCTTGCACTCTGGTCTAAGTCAATGAATGGATTAAAATAGAACAAGTTCTTGAATTCTTAATGGACATTTTCAAGTGAATAAATCTGTATTTGTTAAGAAGACGAGCAACTAGGAACACACTAAAGATTTCATTGTTTCAAGACACGGTGAAGGAACCAATAAAATACATCTATATTCTCGTATAATTTTAAATAGGACTAAATTAGAAAATTCAGGAATTTACTCGCATTTTGGCTCTCGCCTTTTCAAATCTTTGATTGTTATGTTCCTATCAATAATTTATCTCTCTCAACCATGATTCGTTACATTTAATTTAGGAAATTCAATAGAAGTTTAGAAATATACCTTTCAATAAGAAAATGTTCCTTTTATTTACTGTGATATGATGAGCTGAAATAAACGTTTGTAGTGAATCGATGATTTGCATTTACTTGGATACATTTTGAGTTAACACTATGTTTATACATATTATTTCGTCATTACTTCAATATATAGTAAAGACAATATGGGGATTGGCAAAAGGGTTAAGCGTCAATTTGAAATAAAACTTGCAGAAAATGTAGAATCAGCTAGTATAAAAAACAGAAACACACTTTGGAATAGTTAAATTATTGATTTATGACCTAAATGAAGTCAGACATTTTTGAATTTTTTGTTAATTTACGCAAGCATATACCATATAGGAATAAATTATATGTTTTAAAAAATAATGAAAATTAAATAAAAAATAATTTTTTTAAAAAAAAATCTTTTATTTCTACTTTAATACCAAATATTTTCAGTTTCATACAAATTAATATTTAAAATGTAAAAACAAAAACAAATATTCTATTTACCTTTGTAATTTGTAAAGTAGCTAATCTTGGAAAAAGTTTTTTATTCCATAAAAAAATATTTCTAGAATGCGACAGAAAGTCAAAGCAAAATTTCTAATATTATAAAAATGTGTTTCGTTATTTCGTCAAAAACTTATACTATTGAGAACTGACGGAAATTTTTTTAACCTTATGATTTATTACAAAACATGCAATTTTGATCTTTAATATGACTAACATTCAAGCAGCAATCACTAATGGAAAAGAATGCGTCTAGGCACTTAATAATCCATTACAGATAGTTTCACTTGTAAAATTTTAAATGGAGCAGCATTTTCTACACTTTTAGTTTATCCATCAAAAATTATAATGTAAATATTTTAAATTATTTTTTTCATATACAAAGGAATTTAAAATAACTGAATTATCAATAGATCTGTTATTAAATTAGTTTCGTCTGAAAAATTGAATTGAAATCGAAAAAAAACAAAAAAAGGAATCCGAAAATCGCTGTCAAGTTTTTAATCAAATATCTTAAGATTGTGAGTAATATAAATTTATTGAAAAGAATAAAATTCATTTACATATGAATAACAAACTATTTTATAACAAGCTTCTAGAAAAAGAATTAAATTAGTTTTTTCTTCCAAACATTCAATTTTAATTGAAATTCTGACTAAACAAAAAAAATCCCAGTTATCTTCAAAGTGAGTTCAAATAATCTTAGAAATGTGAAAAGTTATCAAATCTATTAAATTCGTTCAACATCAGAAATCTAATTTTTAGCTTCTTATTTTTTAGTTCAAAGAAAATTGAAATGGTTTTTTTTTTCACTTGATGTGGAGTTAGACTAAGAATAATGATTTTTTTTAATCAATTTTCTTTTCTAACGAGAAGATTGTCAATAGTTAGCTCCAGATTCACAAATTACAAGACGACGAATATGCAAGAACTTTGTTCTGATTGAAAATTACGTGGATGTTAATGGATACGAAATTAAAAAAAAAATCTAGTGAAAATCGAATTTCAATGCTAAGTCAAATTATAAATTAAAGAAAAAACTAAACTAATTTATAAGATATAAAAATTATCTTCAGAGAGCAGTTAATTTTTTTTTGAAAAGCCAACACACATTTCAATGTGTATCTCATTTCTATCTGAATCAGTTATTTATTTCTGTATTTAATAATTTTGACTTGAATTCTTTAATCAAATTCATATTTAAGTTTTAATATTAATGCACAAGGGTTTGCTTTACTTAAGTGTTTCTTGGTCTTAATAATTGTAGTGTAATATTGGAGTACATGTGTTATATTACAATTTATTAAAAAAGTTTTGGGATAAAAGTTTTGTATCTTAAAAAATGCCGAGTTCAGGTTCAGATCATAATATTAAGCTATAAGCTAAAAGATACTTAATATTTATTTCAAATAGTGCATAGGTTAGAGGGCTAGCTAATATTTTTCGTATTTGCGGTTTCAATAATTTAATATTATATATATATATATATATATATATATATATATATATATATATATATATATATATATATATATATATATCTATTATTAATGATGACGTATTGTTAATGAGATTATGAGGTGTGTGCGTGTAAGTGTGTATGTGTGTATATATACATTATCTGTGCATTATAGTTTTTTTATATTATATATTTATACTGTATTTTTCCTCTAATATCAAGGAAAAAAGAAAATGTTGCGTCATTTTGCTTTTAATTTTAAGATGAAATAAATTGTTTCCAGAGATTTTTATTTTCCTCGAAATCTGCTCTATCTTTCTAAAATCAATGAAAATTAATATATTAAAAGTACTATGGATTAATTAATGCACTGAAAGTATTAATCTTTCGTCATAAAAATAAAAAGAAATACTTGCTTTTAATTCACATGTTCATATTCTAAATACAAAAAGAAAAAAAGTCGACTTCTCTCCATATTAATGAAAGTCAATATATTGCAGAATAATTAACAAAGTCTAAATATAAAAACACTGTCTCTGATCATTGATTCATTTTAAACTTAATTAAAATCACGTATTTGTTAAGGCAACAACCAAATGTGAAATGAAACTCGCACTATGTGCACACCCGGAATTAACTTTGAATCGACTTAAGTAGCCCTAGAAGAATTAATTTATTGTAAATTTAGTTAGGATTATATAATTCAAATACACGAATTTTCTTCGTCTACATATTAAATATTAAATATGTAACGTATTTCATTGAAGTTCTGAAATGAAGAAATAGTTCGTTGTTGTTGTTTCCAGTTACTCATGATTTAAACAAAGTTATACGAAGTGTATGAAGGCATTCACCTTCAAAACATCCAGCATCATTACGGACTATTCATAGAAGCTTCTAATCCCGTGTAAGTCAGAATTTGATCTTGGAAGAGTTGATTGAATGTACATTGGCGAAAGCTTTACTGCCGTGAAAAAGAGATATATTTTATATGGCTACTAAACAATCTTCTAGGAGCAGTGTGCTCCCCTCTGCCTTCATGCCATCAGGATTTTTCCTTTTACTGATCATGCAAAGAGGAGGAAATCATAATTTAAAATTGACATCAAAAATTCTGAACTACCTTGAAAGGTTAATTTTAAAAATCTATTTAACTTTTAAGTAATTTTTTATGCAATTTATGGTTGGTAAATTAATTTCTTCAATGTGTATTTAATTTCTTTTTTGTCAACTTCATTTTCGCTAAGAAATTATATGGCTTATATATAACAAGATTATTTGTAACTTGTTAAAACCAATGGTTATAAAATGTTGCGAAGCATTTAAATAAACAAGGGTTGTTCAAATCCTTTGCCCCTGCAGCACAATGGATTTAGAGAAAACACACACAATATGTCTTTTTGGTGTAATATTTTAACATAAAATCATAAAATATGTTCCATCAAATGTGAAATTTCTTTTAACAATTCTTTAGCTTTATGCTTCATTTCATAAGACTTTTATCTCTTCCTAATTTTGTTCCATGAGCCTTACAGTAATCAAGCAAAATCCTAGATTTATAAGGACAAGGACACTCTTTCTAATACATCTCAATTCTTTATAACCATATAAAAATAATCAGGATATACTGTTGGTGATGGATCTGATAATAATTAGCAAAAGTCAAGTGACATCGACATGACTTGGGACTCCTGTTCGATGTGATGTTCAATAGTCTATATTTTTAATTTAGTGCATGAAGTTATTACTCGGTGCTTATATTTATGTCCATACTGCTCAAGATCTTTAGAGTCTGGTTCTATATATTAAGGTGAAAATTTGTAACACTACTTTCACTTTTATTTACTTACATTTTAATTTTATCAATGACAATGGCTGTATGTTGTTGAAAGAAAGACTTTTCTATTTCAATCACTCCAAATGTGTCTGTATTCCCTTATTCTATAAAAATAGATCAGGAATGAGGTCATTAAATACAGAAGGTATACAGAATGCTTCAAAACTCCTGAAAAAATTTTTGAGAGACAATAGAAAGCATCTAAACAAGCAATTTTCATCATACGCTGCATGAACAGCTGGACGATGCTGTAATGAAAAGCATAAAGCGCGAGTGTTTTCACTTATGTACATTTCTAACATGGATTTCAGGAGGCATGATGACGTACAATACTCAGGAAAAGGTCATGTCTTATGAAATCCACGGTAGAAATGACGATGTGTAAGAAAACTATACAAGTTTGTTGATGGTGAAGAACTACTCGTTGTTCCTAAAATATGCAAAACGACATTATACGCAACGCTCACGAGCAAGGACACTATGCTTCTAAAAGAACAGAAGAAGCACTCAAGCATCAATTCTATAACCCTAAAGTTAATGAAAAAATAGACTGCTTCAATTCAAATTGTGTTCTATGTATTTTAGTTTATCGCAAACGTAGCAAACAAGATGGTCTACTACACTGTATGGAAAAAGAATTTATTCCTTTACACACATATTATGCTGACCATTAGTCTCATTGCTTACCATAAAAAATATTATAAACATATTTTTGCAGTCAATGATTCCTTCACAAAATTTGTATGGCTTTATCCAACGAAGCCAACAGTTGCGGCAGAAGTTACTGCAAAAATTGAAAATCAAAAATGCATATTTGGTAATCAATCTCAAATAATTTCTGATCGTGGTACCTTTGGATGGGAATTTTAGAAGCCTCTCAAACCGTAACAGACTGTGGTCAGAGTGCACTATATATGGAAGACATTTGCCAAGTACATGCTCAGCTGGAGGTTGTATGTCATAAAGGGCTACAAATTTTTCCTAACAGAATTAGATTATTACCTAATCCTATTTCTTGGTTTTCCTTTAATTTGAATGATAGCGGCGCCGTCGTTTTAAGAGGGGAACAATGCCACGCAATTGAAGAAATCTAGATATCTCCGAGGCTAGGTTGGTTGAGCTTTAGGCAGTAGTTATATCCATCCAGGGTTCAAATTTCCCCCTCACTATTTTCATCAAATAACTGGATTTTTAATTTAAAATATTAATTATTGTTTTTGTCTAACGTCTAGATGATTCGAGATCTTTCTTTAATTTTCAAATAGGATGTTTCTATGGATGTCTATAAAGGCGAATCCCATCAATTGTAAGAACATTTTCAGTTGAAGTTGTTCATTTGAAAACATTCAGTTGAAGATCATATGAAGTTGCCCTGTTCTAGTAATAAGTCTATTTGCTAACAATAACGCTAACGCTCTTTGCATCTTCGTGGCAATATATATACATTGGCTGCCAAAATTGAGTATACGCCTCTCTTGTTTTACATTCAATCATATGGTAAAAATTTTATGTAAATGTTTTTTTAAACAGGAATGATAAATCACTCCTTAAATAAGATATTTATTAAAAAAATAAACTTGAAGTTATTATAGTAACAGAATTATTTTCATTCTCTGGCTAAATGACTCTAATTGATGTTACAAAATTAAGTGTAAACTTTGTAAAAATTGACAACATCTGATAAATAAGATACAGCTATTTTAATAAAGTTTTTGCTTTTAATACTGACATTGAATTTAGATCCTATTGTATATGTGTCCTGTAGAAGTATTAATTCTTAATTTTCAAAATGGATTCCAGAACTAAAATTGCTGTTCAAGTTAGAGAGCTTGGGTAGTTAAAATGGCTGAACAAAGTAAATCTCTTATAAAAACTGCAAAACTAGTTAAGCGAAATCACGCATGAGCTCAAAAAATCATCAAAAAGTATAAAGCAGTGATTCTGAACCTGAGGATCGCGTCCCCCTAGAGGGCGTTAGCACACTAGAGGAGGGGGGGCGAGAATATCCAAGAAAAAATATTAATTTAAAAAAATTGATTAACTCACTGGAAGGAAAGCACACATACACATAGAAAACAAAATACATTTCGACATATTTAATAATTAACTTACTAAAGTAAGAAAAAACATTTAAATCAAAACTTACTTAATCAAAACATACCAAATTAAAAAAAAAATTAATAATTATTAGTGACTTCTTTGGGCCTGTCTTGCAGAGCAAAGTTTTTCAAAGAAGGCTTAGTATTAGAAATAGCCACTCTCAGTCCTGTTTCTATATTTAGCCGAAATCTATATTTTGTCTTCAAAGAAGCCACAGCAGAAAATTCAGTTTCACAAAGGCAGGATGTTGAAAATGGTAATAGAATGCGAAATACCCATGTTCTTAGTGCAGAAAAATAATCCTCTACTCCTGACCAAAATTCAAATAGTGATTTGTTACTAAATTGTCTTTTGGTTTCGCCGCTGGTCGTGAATTCTATGAATTTTTCTTCCTCATTAACTCATAGTCCTTCGGGAGTCTTATGAAAGGGATCCCTAACCCACTCATAACTTGCTACCAGTTTGTCGTCAGCAAGAAAATACTTTTTAAAATTATTTGCCATCATGGCTAAATGGTTTTCAAAGGTTACAAAAAAAATTTTACATGTTCTTCTTCAGCTTTGTAAATTTTAGTACAATCATTCACATGGGCAAACATTGTTAGGTTTTTTTGCTTTATATTTCTAATCCACAATTCCAATTTTCTACAAAAAGCAGTAACGTTATCATTTGTATCCAACATATGGGTATTTGTTCCTTGGACTTGAAGATTCCAGTTATTTAATTTCTCGAATATATTGACCAAGTAGCTCAATTTCATCACAAATAAACTATCGTAAAAAAAATTCTCTGCGTCTGATCTATTTTCTTCTTCTAGGAAAATGGCGATTTCAGCTCTTAATTCATAAACACTTTGCAAGAATTTCCCACGTGATAACTATCTTGCTTCGCAATAAAATAGTAACCCTGAATATATTGCACCCATGTCTTTACAAAGTGCGGAAAAGATTCTTGATTTCAATGGTCTCATTTTGATATAATTTACTACGGTTACGACCGTAATTAAAACAATATTCAGACCAGGACTAATTTCTTTGGAAGCCAAAATTTTTCTGTGGATCATGCAATCACTCCAGACACACTGGAGCAATTTTTTTACAATTGCTTGTATACGTTGAATCTTCCGGACATTGAACAGGCACCATTGGTGTATGTTCCGATGCAATTTTTCCATTCTGTGTTTATACTCATCATTCTCCATTTCTCATCATTTTTCCATTCTGTGTTTCATTACTGTTTCATTTAAAATAGCAAATGATGCGAGCGCTGTTGCTTTGAGTTCTATCCGTTTGCAGAAAAGTAGTTCTTCTACTACTGACATATTATCACAAAATCGAACATAGTCAATAAATGAGCTTCTTTATTACTATCTTTTTTTTTCATTAAGCTGTATTGAAAACAATTTGTCACGCAACTTCGAGAAAAGCTGACACTGTACATCTTCAGCTATATCACCAATTAGACGAGCAACATTATCAATTGAAAGAAGTATGGACTGGATTTTTTTGAAAAATTATCTCCAAACATAGTTTCTACAGTCTCAATTGCTGCTTGGAAAAATAAGCTCCTCACCAACGGTGTGATGTTTTTTACATTTGGCTATTTAATATGAAATTTTGTAGGATGCAATTAAAGCTTTTTTTATTCACAGACAAAGATTCTTTAAAAAATTAATTTGGCTTTTCATATGATTTTAATTTTAATTCGAAGAATTCTCTGGGATTGTTGACGTACTCACTATGAAGCGTTCCCAAATGTCGTTTAAGTTTATTAGGTTTCATGCTGTCTGTGGCCAACATTTTTGAGCAAATGATACACAGGGGCCTTTCTTTTTCATTTGCTTCAGTATTGGTAAGACCCAAATTTAAGTATTCTTGAGAATATTTTCTTGATTTTATTTTCGGAACCAAGCTCATCTGTGTACTTGTTGATGCTTGATTATCGTCTAAAGCTCGCTTACGTCCGCTTAAAAAATTATCCATGAGCCTGCATAAATCTGCTGTTTTGAATATTTAATATGGGGAATTGCAATTATCACGAAAAAATATTACATACGATAGATTCAAAGGCGATTGACTCGAATGAAAATTGAAACTTGCGTTATCGAACATTTTCCTTCTTCCTATGAGGAAACATTTGCTCTGCGCATGCTCGAGACGGCTTCCACAAACCATATAACTTATTTTTTCTCTTTTCTTTAGTCATGCTTCTGTTTTATTTCTTTTATTATTCCAAAAAAAAAGTATTCCCAGTTCTTGAAGTTAGCTCACTCCGTCTAGGTTTACTTTCACTAACGAGTTGTTGCACTATCAAATTCTTTAAACTTTATCTCCCTGTTTGGCATTCATTTCAAATATAATATTTAAATTTTCCTCTCTTCCATTCGCTTCATCTGTTCAATTCCCGCTTGGCAAAATGCCAGATGTGGTTTCTCGCCAACGTTGGCTCACTTTTACTCTTGTTTTGGCAGATAGTTAAAAATAATTTAAAAACAGAAATCAAAATACTCAAAATATATTATTGATGTATACATTTTATTGTATACGGGCGCGCGATCAAAATTATGATTGAAAACTGGGCCGCGAATAAAGAAAAGTTGAGAAAAGCTGGTATAAAGAGTTGGGACACTTAAAAATATTCGCGGAAAAGGACGAAAAAAAATTCTGGATGACAGAGAATCAAGATTAGGATCCTACGAAAAGTGAGTGAAACTCCAGAGATGAGGGCTCCAAAAATTGCTGCAAACACTTCTACGATACAAAGACTTGTTTCTGCATGAATAATTAGAAGAGTACTCAAGAAAGTAGGCTTTAATGGTAGCGTGGCCAGGGGGAAAACTTTCAATTCTAAACGAAACCAGGAAAAAATGCTTTAATTTGCTGAAATTTATATTTCAAGACCTCCAGACTTCTGTGACCTAGTTATATTCTATGATGAGAGCAAATTTAATACTTTTGGAAGTGATAGGTGATGCTATGTTTGGCGGAAGCCTAACATTCAGTTGCTTCCTTAGAACGTCAATCCTACTGTCAAGTTTGGAGATAGCTCTGAATTCGTATGGGGCTACATGTCAGCCAAAAGTGTGGGAAGTTTTGTGTTTATTGATGAGATCATGGGCAAAATCTAACACTTGAACAAGTTAAAAAATAATTTAAAGCAAAGCGCTTGAAATTTGGGCTTAGGATCGAGTTTTATTTTTTAATACGATAATAATCCTAAGCATACAGCTAAAATTGTTCAATTGTAGCTGTTGCACAACTATAGAGCACAGTTGCACACTCCACCATAATCACCTAATCTCAACGTTATTGAAAATTTACAGTCGCAGTTTGAAAAATCTGTTTAAATGCACCATATCACGAATAAAGATGAA